>AYEL01075949.1:0-38531 GCA_000484575.1 Olivierus martensii | reverse complement strand
TATTGTATGTATACGATAGCAAAGCTAAATAATAGTACAGTAATGTTATATAACTTAGAAAGCACTATCAAGCAGCAGAGTATTACACTTAAAAATTCTAGAATAGCATAAGTAACTGTATATTAACCTGAGAATGGCTTGCAAAAGCCGAAAATGTTAGTTCTAATAAATTTTTAAAGTGTAATACTCTGCTACTTTATACTGTTTAGTTCTAATAAATTTTTAAAGTGTAATACTCTGCTACTTTATACTGTTTTCTAAGTTATATAAATTTTGATAAGAATTAAGCAGTTGCTTTTTAACGAACCACAGTAATGTAAAACAGTTAACAGCAAAAAGCTCATCTTTCTGATGTTTCACCCCTTCAAAGCCAAATGGCAAAAAGCCCATCTTTCTGATGTTTCATCCCTTCAAAATCGTGTGACCAAAAAGCCCATCTTTCTGATGTTTCACCCCTTCAAAATCGTGTGTCCAGAAAAAGTAAAAACCCATCTTTCTGATGTTTCACCCCTTCAAAATCGTGTGACCGTTGGGACTGCTCCTCGTCCGGTTTTACTAACCGAAAATTAACGGTAATTTGCATCTTTCTGATGTTTCACCCCTTCAAAATCGTGTGACCGTTCTTGGCAGCTCCTCGTCCAGTTTTACTAACCGAAAATTAACGGTAATTTGTTAATCATCTTTCTGATATTTCACCCCTTCAAAGCCAAGTGACTGTTCTTGGACTGTCCTCGTCCGGTTTTACTAACCGAAAATTAACGGTAATTTGTTAATTGATCTGGTGTTTCACCCCTTCAAAGCCAAGTGACTGTTCTTGGACTACTATTCTGATGTTTCACCCCTTCAGAGCCAAGTGACTGTTCTTGGACTGCTCCTCAGATGTTTCACCCCTTCAAAATCGTGTGACCCTTTTTGGACTGCTCCTCAGTTTCACCCCTTCAAAATCGTGTGACCGTTCTTGGACTGCTCTTCGTCTATTACCCCTTCAAAGCCAAGTGACTGTTCTTGGACTGCTCCTCGTCCGGTCGTACTAACCGAAAATTAATGGTAATTTGTTAATTGACATCATAAAAGGAGTTTTGTTACTAACCGAAAATTAACGGTAATTTGTTAATTGACATCATAAAAGGAGAGGCCGAAAATTAACGGTAATTTGTTAATTGACATCATAAAAGGAAGCAGAGGTTTATTAGTAAGACTGGTCTACACTTACAACTCGCATTAATTGAATATTTGTTCGCACTAACTGAAAAAGGATATCAATTTTATAAGTCGCACTAATCAAAATCACTTTATTTGAACTCACACTAATCAAGGCCTACCTCGGTATCAATTTTATAAGTCGCACTAATCAAAATCACTTTATTTGAACTCACACTAATCGAGGCCTACCTGTATATACTGTATAATAATAATAAAAATCGAAAACTGTACTTTTTTGACATGTACTGCTTAATGTTATTAGTCGATTATTGTTATCAAAATAGATCGGTCCCAAAGTGATTGTAATAAGCAGCTTCTACTGTAATATAGTTGCAAGACTCAAATTAAAATATAGTATAGTAAGGCTTTTTTATACTCTTTTTCTTTTAATGATTTACATTGTTTTACATTTTTGTCAGATACTAAGGGACAGAATTATTCAAGTGCCAATCAGTGATGTTCTGCCATTGCTGGTTAGCACTTGAATAACTTGAACTAATTAGCAGATTTTCATGAAAATTTGTAAATTAGTTCAAATTATTAGTGTTAGTCACACAGACAGACACAGATATGGGCCCAATCTTATAAGCCTCCGTTGTCTTCAGAAAATAAACTAAAAATGAAGTATAAAAACTTAAATTCTTTTGGCAAGCCAAATTTTTCAAAAACTGTAATCTATTTTCATAATTGAAAAATGCATTATATACAAGAAAATAGCCTGAAATTTTCAAGTGAATATCTCAAAAGAATGAAAATATTACAATTTTTACCTGAATATTAAAATTTTCAATAAAGTTATGAATCTTAATATATGTGATTGAAATTGAAATTTCAGGAAACTGCATTAAGAAGTGTTAATATCCTCAGAACTTTCTGATAATCTTATTGCCAATATAAGAAGATGCTGTGAAATTTCCACTGCACTTTGAAGTGATCATATTTCTTATTAAAATTAGCTCTCATGATTTTTCTTAGATTATTATTTTGGTCATTTTAGATAATTTTGAAATTTAATTTCTGAAATTTTTAAAAACAAACAAAAATCTTGTAATTTATATGCATATGTATGAATAAAATAATAATGTTCGAGCTCATGAAGTTTCAACAAATTTCATTTTAAATCTTTTTAGATATCTTAATTTTTGTGTTAATTTTTTAACTTAACTTCTGCCCTTCAATGTAGAATCATAAATAATAAAAATTTTATTAGTAATAATACTTGAAATTTTGTCTTAACTTCTGCCCTTCAATGTAGAATCATAAATAATAAAAATTTTATTAGTAATAATATTTGAAATTTTATTATAATTTACCTGGGCCAGATGGTATAAATTTTATGAAATGCAGCTGATTGTGGATTATAAACTGAATCTCCACAATCACTTTCTATTTCTCTTCTGTAATAAAATGAATAAGAACTTTAAATTGAATATAATAAAAATTATAAAATTATTTCCTATTATTTTATAAATAAATAGAGAGTATAACAAAACAATTAAATCATTCTAAAATGATATAATTTTTTAAATAGATAAATTTTAAATCTAACATATTTTTTGTTCCTACATAAATGAAAATATTTTTATTAAGTTCTTTAAATGCCTAGTAATGCATTTTTATTGTATATGAAAATCAACACAAAAAACTAGCACTTATAAGAGGATAAAACATTTAATTTATAAAACAGAACTTAAAAACAAACTTTGTATAACATTTTCAGCTTATACTAAATCATCAACAATACAATATAATATAATAATTATAACAGAATAAACAAAACATAGAATGTTAGAACAAGTCTTATGAAAACAAAATTTTCAGTTTCATGTTCATGCATTGTTAAGGCAATCAGAAAATATCTATAGCAATTTTTATCATCAGAATAATCTCTATTTTATAATATTAAATCTCTATTTAATAATAAAATTATTATTATCTCAGAATTATCTCTATTTAATAATAAAATTATTATTAAAGAAAGCACAGTCTGTTAACTATTACACTGCACACAATAATTACAATGTTTGTAATAATTTTATGATCACATATATTGACTCATGTTTTTACTTTTATTGCAGCACCATTTCCAAACAGGGTTAATCATCTAATGAGTCTAATTTGTTAAATTATCATCATCATCATTTAACTTATATTAAAAAACTCTATATTCTCTGCTATTCTGCATTTTCTTGGTTCTTCTATGGCCCTTACTAGCCAGAAATCATTCCATATTATATCCACATCATATTATTGTCATTTGTGAAAGCGCTGTGTTTAAGGTCTTTGATATCAAATCTAAAGTTGCTGGCTCAGTTAGTTCAGTCCACAAAGCTCAAGTTTTTTTGTAAATAAACAGATGACTTGAACTCAAGTTTTTTCGCAAATAAGCATGAACTCCATCTTTGAGCCTTTTTTATGTTAGTTAACAGTATTTATCAAAGGATGGAAAATTATGTTGTCATGCGATGTCAAAACAGAAATCACTGAAGGATATCAATTTCTTTCCATAGTGATTTGAAGTTTTTGTTTTGTTGTAGTAGTTATAATTATGAGAATAGTCTTGTAGCTATTAAATATATAACAAGCTCCATTCCATGAAATCAAACCAATTGTCTAGCATTATGAATCAACTTATTATAGTTTTGTCTAGATTTCCTTTTTTCACAATGATGATATCATCTACACATCTTTTATATAATTTCTCTTATAAAGTACATAAAAGATGTGTAAAAGAGAAAGGAATCATAACTCTAATTAATCATAATTAGAGTTATGATTCCTTTCTCCTTTTTTCATACTACCAACTTTGCCAGCATTCCTGCCAGTAGGATCCTATTGACACCTCCTTTTCTTTAGAGGTAATATTTATTGTTAAATCTAAAACATGACTGATACATAACTAAATGACATATCTTTCTGATCATATCAGGATCAATTTTTCTCCTTGATAAATACATTGGCATCATTTTTTTTAATTTCAGGTATGCTGGTTCTATATGAATATTGGGATATAATGATAAAGCCAAAAATTCCTAAGTTTTCTTATGGGAGTGGGCCTAACTCAAAGAGTACATCAGGAATTCCTTCATTGATTTTACTTTCCATTTATAGTTCTGCATCCATTCTCTACATTATTTTGCTAATGCTTTTTCTATGTTCAAGTAAAAGCAATGCTTTTCAACTACTGGCCTTATTTTTTGTGGCTGTTTATGTAGTTTTATGTATCCAAATAACCTTGGTCATTTGTCATAAGCATTTTCCTTAAAAATTCTTTATCATGATGTAATGTCATCAAGAACATAACTACTATTACCAATATTAGGCTATTGGCCAATAAGCAAGTAATCTATCAAAGTGAAATAGTATTTCTAGATAGATTGATTATAGGTTAAGAAGATGGTAGCTTTGTTAAAATGATTATTTTAGTATGATTTGGACTAACAATCTCAAATGTATTATCTTCAAAGGGCCACTTTATACATCTTGAATTGATTGAGGGCTGCATTTAAAATTATGTCTTCAAAAATGTTTAAAGTGGTCTTATGAAGAGGATGCATTTGAGACTATTGCCTAAATCATACTAAAATAGTCATTTTCCTAATGTTATTATTTCAAATGAAATTATATTAATTAATGAAGATTGGAATTTTTTTAAATTTACTTTGAAAAATTCTTTTTATGGCATTCTACAATTTATAAATATTTTTCCTAATGTTATTATTTCAAATGAAATTATATTAATTAATGAAGATTGGAATTTTTTAAATTTACTTTGAAAAATTCTTTTTATGGCATTCTACAATTAAAAAGTATTTTATAATTTATAAATAATTTAATTTTTTTATGTTATGTTTTTATTCATGTGATGGTATTAGAATAAAAAGGTAGTGCCTTTATATTGTTGCAAAAGTAGACATTCAATCTGATCTTGGACTATGTCATATTATAAATATAGATGATCACTTGTTTGCTTTGTATATGTATATATACATATTAGTTTCTTACATCCTTAGTAATTTTTTAAATAAAAGTATTATTTCTCATTTTTTCTAAAATATTATATCATCTTTAGTAATATACTTCTAGCAAGCAGCTAAGATTAATTTATTTAAGAGTAACTAACATTTCCGACATTCAGCCATCATCAGGTTACAAAAGAATAGAATAACTAGAAAAATTTAAAAAATAGAATGTTGTTATTCTATTCTTTTGTAACCTGATAATGGCTGAATGCTGAAAACGTTAGTTACTCTTAAATAAATTAATCTTAGCTGTTAAAAAAGTGTTTGTTTTGTAGTTTTATTTTTAACTAAGAGGAAGCAGTTACCAATCTAATATGTCTATGTTTTTCTTAATTTTTCTTTTTAAGTTATGTATAGATAATATATGCAAGGGTATTTACAAATAAATATGATGTTTGTTTTTAATCCTATAGGAATCAAAATTATTAAATATTAATTCCTATTAAGCAATTTTTTTATTCAAAAAGTTCATAAGGAACTACTTCATATTATTTTGTTTTGTATTTAAATCATTGAAAATAAATTAAATTAAAGAGTTAAATAAATATAAAAGCAAAAAATTTATTGTTTGCATACATACCGAAAAGTAGCTATCTTTACTGGAGCAACAGCCAATGCTTGTTTAAACTGATGTGTATTTAAAACATTTCCTTTCATATCAACCTAAAAGACATTCATAAATCTTTTTATTATATCAACCATCAATTTTTTTTAAATAATTATTCAGTTTGTAATATTTTAAGTAGGTTAGGATAAATGCAGTAATTGAGAATGGAATAATTTAGATTTTAATTTGCAAAAATTTTGTTAAATGAAAATTATTTGTCTAAATTAAACTCTTTTCATAAAAATAATAATCATCAAAAACATGAAATTAACAGTAATTGAGAATGGAATAATTTAGATTTTAATTTGCAAAAATTTTGTTAAATGAAAAAGAATTATTTGTCTCAATTAAACTCTTTTCATAAAAATAATAATCATCAAAACATGAAATTGAAAATCATATTACTTTACCTCCCAAAATCTTGATCCTGGTCTAGCTGAGAAAATGGTATATGGATCTTGCAATCTAATACCTGGATAGAAACAAGCTCCATAATCTCCATCTCTCAATTTTTTTCCTATTTGTGAATATTGTTCTCTGAAATTAGAATCATCATAATTATTAAGAAATATAATTTAACAGAAAAGTTAAAAACATATATGTTGTTTTATAAGTTGAAAAATATTTTACTTTAATGTATCACAGAGATAGCAACGTGTCATTGTAGACACTAACAAATGATCCTGAACAAAATCCATCTGAACAATTCTTGAATCAAGCTTCATTAAAGAGGTACTTGGCATTTGAAATAAATTTCTTGTCTATAATATATAATATTTAAATCAAGTAATCATTAAATACATTTTATTTTAAATTATTTTACAAGAGATTTATTTATCTCTTTCTTATAAAATATTAATATTATACAATAAGCAAACATCAAATTAAACAGCAGTCAATAAAAATATAAAATTATATAATAAAAATGTTTGGCAATAAATATGCAAATCATCTATGGAAAAACTGAATTTTACATATGATATGTTAAAGCTATAATTTTATTCATTTTGAATAAAACATGAACGTAATTTAAAACAAAACCCAGAATTACAGCTTCCTTCTTATGAAAATAATAGTATAATATTTACTGATATTAACCTATACAGAATGATAAATGATAAAGCTTTTTATTCTAATAAATTATTTTGATTCAATGTAACTTGTTTTATTTAATTTAAACTGATAATACTTTAATGAAAATTTATATTTGTATATTCTGCAATTAATATTCCAAAGGTGATACAGTAGAGTCTCCCTAATCCAACACACATGGTTCCAGGGATTGTCGGATTTCAGAGATTTGTTGGATTATTGGATGTTCAATGAAAAAAATGGATTACACAAACAAATATGCTCTATTTATAAAGACTTTCCTGTCACTGCTCTTGCTGTTCAAATCTTTCACAAACCCCTCAATTTTATCCTGATTTTTTTAATGTCATAAATGGTGGCTCGTCAAATACCATAAAACAAACTCAAATTACTAAACTTTTCTGCCAAATCAAGTTTCTTAATTACTTCTGCCTTTTTGACCACAGTCAATGTCTTGTGTTTTTGTTTTTTACTTTTTCCGATTTGTGGAATTATGTAAAGATAAATAACAACATAAACCCCTCAATTTTATCCTGATTTTTTTAATGTCATAAATGGTGGCTCATCAAATACCATAAAACAAACTCAAATTATTAAACTTTTCTGCCAAATCAAGTTCCTTAATTACTTCTGCCTTTTTGACCACAGTCAATGTCTTGTGTTTTTGTTTTTTACTTTTTCCGATTTGTGGAATTATGTAAAGATAAATAACAAAAACACTGATACAGTAAAAACACTATTTTACAGTAATCAGTGTACTGAAGTTAAAAATTAGTCTGACTATAAGCCTGAGCAACGAACAAATAGCAACTGAATTTATTTATGTCAGTTTCTCTTTCTCGCACATCGACAGGCCAAGTTGTGACACGAAAATTTCATGTGGGCAGCTTGATGGTTCGACTGAAGTTAAAAATTAGTCTGACTATAAGCCTGAGCAACGAACAAATAGCAACTGAATTTGTTTATGTCAGTTTCTCTTTCTCGCACATCGACAGGCCAAGTTGTGACATGAAAATTTCATGTGGGCAGCTTGATGGTTCACACAGTGTCAGACTGGCAGAGTGTTGGACTACAGAGACTCAAATGTATCAAAATTGAGAAGAATTACTGATAAATAATAAAACTCACTCTGGATGTAGATACATTAACAACTGTGACCTTCCCTTTATCATCTCCAACAAATAATTTTGTGGTAGTAGAATTCCATTGGAGACTTGTAACAAGAGCTCCCTTATGTTCATAAGATAATTGTAATCTTTGAGCTTGTGAAGAACTTTTCTCAGCATTATGTTCCACAACAAGTACATGGCCTCGACTATGAAATAAGGAATGCATAAGAAAAATGTGTAATATTTTAAAATTTTGTGAAAATTATTCCAACTGACAAAATTATTTAATAACATTACAATAAACATCTAAAAATTGGAATAACTATATTCACAATAAGTTAATACTCAAACTCTTTAGCAATATAAATTTATTTAATGTTTTCAATGTTCTTGACATCAACTTCTTATACAAAATAAATATCACTATAAGACTGAGGGAAACTATCATAAAATATAATAAAAACATAAAGAGTAGAAATACAGTTAAAACTACCCTATTTATAGTACTATCTGTCATCCAAAAGCTATTAAAATGATTAAATAATAGATAACTTATATTTTAAATTGATTAAAACTGTCGAGCCTAGATAAAAAGTCATCTTACAAATTAGCATCTTTTTTATATTATATATAAATTATATTTTAATAAAATCACAAATAATAAAAATTTAAGCATATATATTAAAACATATATTTTCTTATAATTAAGAAGTATTGGATTTGAAGTATTATTTGTTCAAAGTTGTATTAAATAGAAATAATTAAAAAATATAAAGCTTTTAATTCTTTATGCATTATAGTGGAATCAAAAAGTAATTTTTTTTTAAATATAACAAACAGTTTAAATAAAATAATTAAAAAATATAAAGCTTTTAATTCTTTATGCATTATAGTGGAATCAAAAAGTAATTTTTTTTAAATATAACAAACAGTTTAAATAAAATATGATACATTTAACCTTTAAATATTCTAATTCTTAAAATTTTTACACAAAGAAAAAATTTTTATCACTAAATTTTCTACCTGGATGCATAACCAAGCACATTTTCCTCAGCTGCAATGCAAACTTGTACAATAGATCCTTCCTATAAAAATAAATTTTAATTAATAGTATAATATATATATTTTACTATTAATAGTAATTAATAGCGCACACACATGCACGCACGCACACACACACATATATATATTGCATTTAAGATTTAATTCATATAGAGATAATTAAGATAATTTTTAGAAAATTATTATTCATTATAAATGGATAATTAATTTATTTATTATTAATAAATAAAAGAATTTTGCTCGAGCCTCTTGCTATTTATTCATTCAAGTTAGTGTGCTAGTTAAAGAATAATTCAGTTTGTGTTCTCAAATGTGTGCTTTTTTAATACAAACTGAAAGTGTAAAAATTACAGTTCTGCCAAGTTTTGTTTATACTAGCAAAACAGAATTTTTGATATTAGCTAACAATAGATTTATTTTCATTTTTGATTTCACGAGACAAATTATTAATAGGATCTGTATCAGTGTTTTTAAGTACAAAATATACCTAATAAAAAGCTAATCGTTACAGAATAATTTGAAAAGTTATGTGATATTCTTGAGAGATTGTTAGAAAAATTATTTAATCTTTTCATTACAGTGAGAAACATCAATAATGATTTTATTACTAACACAACTGAAAAGTAAATAAATTCATATTTAGTTAATTCTATATTTGGATTGAAAAATATTATTTTGCTTTTCTTATCTAAATATAGAACTGATATTTTAAATTCAAAGTATATTAAATATATATTGGAGTTTCTCAGCTTATGGTTCTCAAGCAGTTGCTAGTGGTGACTTGTTGTAAGTAATGTGATTATCACAAATTTTAGAAATTTAGATTTATATGATAATCACATAAATTTTAATTTCTAAAATTCGTCTTTTTCAAAAATTACCCATATTTTTTTTATTTTGTAGTACACAAAAAGAAATATTTAAAATAGTCTATTTTTATAAAAATGAGGACTATTGTGCAAGAGAATTCCTGATTAGTCTACATTTATGATGCTGATAAAATACACGAATCTTATGACTGATAAATATTTTTATCACCTAAATTACTTATTATAAATAATCTCAATCAGTAATGGCAAAATAATTTTAAAATTTGTAGAACTGATATAAATATTATATGCTAGACTTCTTTTTGCAAGTGCAAAGTTCCCATGCCAATAAAAGTATATTACAGATGACTGCAGGGCTGGTTATCATCTTTGCATACTTGCTTTTATCTAATGCTTTTGAAAACATACAATAAATAAAATAATAACTTCAAAATATACATTTTATATTTCAAATATTGAACTGATAATAGGATGATTTGAGTCACCATTTTGATAGATTGCTTAAAATTAATGGCATATTTAGCATAATGAAAATTAATACAGAAATTCCCCAACTTATACATGGTGACATGCAGGAGTGGGAGATTTTGAATCACATAGTACAAGGTCATTGTTAAATTCAACAATGTGAGATCATGAGAATGTTGCATAGGCAATGCCACTTCAGTTGCTGTGGAGCAGTGGTCAGGGAAACAGTGCGCTTTTGCAGTAAAAGCATATTACAAAAACAATGATTTTGTGAACATGGTTGTGAAGCTGCATGGTGTCATTTTCAACTGCGCCATCATGATATGGTTCCGTCGGTCCATGCTATGAAGAAATGGGTGGAAAGATTTGAAGCAATGAGTTCAACATTGAACTTGAGATATGTAGGACCAAGAAAAATGGTTTGAACTTCAAAGACTATCCAAGCAGTAAATGCCGCAATGTTCTGCATAATGACATGCCATGTCATTAAGATTATCGCATGGGAGTTTGGGTAGAATATTGCATGAAAATTTAAAACTGCACCCATATAAGCTCCAGGTAATCCATTCATTGAAGGATAGTGATGTTGACAATTGACGAACATTTGCTGAAATATTTTTAGCCAGATGTAACAAAGATACCGAATGCAGGAATATTATCTGAGAGGGGGATGTCATTTTCAAAACATGAGTTGTGTTTGATTTTTTTGTAAATGGCATACATGTGCCTTTTTCTGTTCAGAATTATGTAACAATAAATATATTATTACTGTGCATTATGGCATTTTCAAAATCTCCCACTCCCGCATCCCACCCTGTATAAGTAGATTGTTCAGCAAAATTTTAATGTAAGTCAAAGCATGTATATCAGAGCATATCTTTAGTTTATCACAAAGATGTAACAATAAAAGTAGTTATATTAAAGAATAAGCACATAAATCAGCCAGATAGCTGCATGGTAAATAAGTTGCTTATTTTGGAGGATCCAAATTTAATTTTGAATCCTATACCTCTGTTTTTTAGGAGATCTAAATCCAATTCTTTAAACTAAAATTAACTTAATAAGCACATAAAATAAATCCACATTTGAGCCCCTCAGAAACCAAATCGATTAACTCCAGTTTTTGTAAATTTCTCAATTTTAATTTACAAAAATGGAGTTAATCAGTTTGGCTTCTGAGAGACTCATATGGTAAATGATGCTATTGGAAGAAAAATGTGTGCAAATATGTTGCATAGCACATATTTTCTCATATCTCAGTGTTATAGCTTTATCCACTTTAATCTGTAGATTTTTCTTATAAGTCAGGAAATTATTATATAAGTATGAATCCATATATATTAGATATAAATAAGTCAGGGACTATTTGTTTATGAAGAAAAAAATGATAAATATATCTAAATCATCTAATTTTTAAATAGGTAAAACAACTATTTTAATAGAAATTTTATGACTAATAGCTTTCTGCAATAATTTTATTAAAATATTAGCTGTGCAGTACAGCTCTTTAAGAATATATGGACAATTTTTTAAATCAGTAGGCAAAAAGAAAAATTAAGCCCCATAGAAGAAAATTCTTTTTTCAGAAATTTAAATAGAATCCTTTTTTCTATTCAATTCTTTCTATTTCTTATTCTAGAAATAGATTTTATATTAAATTTCTGTGAGAAAGTTACAATTATAGCTTATACTTTTAATAAATATTTAAAAGCAGAATATAGTGTGTGTTAAATTGATACACGAATTTTATTGCCTTTTTTTTCCATCTATAAGTGGAACATCAAACAATAGATTACCTAAATATCAAAGATCTGTTAGAAATTATAGAAGTTGGTCAAATACATTGAAATCTATAACTTTTAAGAGTCAATGTCAATTTCCAACATTTATTCACTGAATATATTAATGAAATTCACTTTGCTAGGAACAGGGTCGGATTTACCAATAGTCCGACTAGGCTGTGTCCTAGGGCCCCACGATCTATAACTTTTTAAGAGTCAATGTCAATTTCCAACATTTATTCACTGAATATATTAATAAATTCACTTTGCTAGGAACAGGGCCAGATTTACCAATAGTCCGACTAGGCTGTGTCCTAGGCCCCACGATTCTAGGGGTCCCACCTATCAATCAATTTTCAACTTTTATAAACTTTTAATAAGAAAAAATGGACTATCAATCAGTTTTTTCAACTTTTATAAACTTTTAATAAGAAAAAAAGGGTTTTTATTAAAGTGCTAGATAGAAAGTAAAATTTTAAAGGTTTCTTTATAAACTTTTAAAAAATGGGTTTTTATTAAAGTGCTAGATAAAAAGTAAAATTTTAAAGATTCCTTATAATATATTTATAAATTAACTTTATTCAAAGTGGAAAAAGTAAAATTTTAAAGATTCCTTATAATATATTTATAAATAAACTTTATTCAAAGTGGAAAAAGATAATTTTATTCTCCTTATAAGTTATAAGGAGCCTTTAAAATTAGACGTAGCTGATTTGAATTTTTAGGGGCCCCAAAGCCTTACTTGTCCTAGGGCCCCCAAAAATGCAAATTCGGCTCTGAATAGGAACACTATATTGTTATTAAATCAAGCAATTGAATACAATTACCATATCAAATGGAATAAAATGAAAATTATACAAATTGCTAAATATAATGAAAAATAAGTTATGAATTTTTTAAATATTCCTTATAAGTTATAAGGAGCCTTTAAAATTAGACATAGCTGATTTGAATTTTTAGAGGCCTCAAAGCCTTACTTGTCCTAGGGCTCCCAAAAATGCAAATTCGGCTCTGAATAGGAACACTATATTGTTATTAAATCAAGCAATTGAATACAATTACCATATCAAATGGAATAAAATGAAAATTATACAAATTGCTAAATATAATGAAAAATAAGTTATGAATTTTTTAAATATAATGTAGGAGTTACAAAAAGTTTAATATCATCAACAATAATAAATCCAAATTATTAATTGATTACTGAAAATCATGTTTATATAGAATATTAGCTTTTTTCATAGCAGTCTTGTCCAAATCAAAATCAAAATGTCTTGTCCATGTTCATAACTTTCAAAACGACACCATTTTTTAATTCTTCTTTATAATTGGAAAAAGTATCAAAGAGAGAATTGGCACATTTCTCAGAAATTCTCAGTTTACATTTCTCTGAAATTAAGTCAGCTAAATATTGAACTTCATGGTGAAAATAAAAATTTGATAGATATGGTAAGTGCTATTAAAGCATTTGGTAAATTACCCTTTGGAGTTCACAATTTTCAAAAAAATCCTTGGTGCATTTTCCTCAAATGTCAAAAATATTCGTAGAAAATCAGTTAGATTCCCGAATATACATTAATTATCTAACTAAGTTAAGTAATGATTTTAATGAAAAAGATTTAGTTAATTTGACGATTTGAAATTAATTTTATTTTATTTTTACAAAATCCTATGAATAACTTTGACGTTACTACTTTAAATGCAGAATTAAATTAATTTAATACAACAAATATAGAAAATTTAGAATTAGAAATTAAATGGAGAATTATTTAAAAATGCTTTACTTGCTGGTGCCGATTTTCTCTTTGATACTTTTTCCAATTATAAAGAATTACAAAATGATGTCATTTTGAAAGCTATGAACATGGACAAGACATTTTGGAAATTTGTTGATTCATATAAATATTCAATATTAAAAAATTGTGCACCGAAGTTAAATTTTCTAAGTGAAGCCACGTTTTCTTCGATGCAATTTATTAAAAATAAGTGTTTTGATCACATCTATGGATGAAAATTTGAATGACTGCTTAAGAATAGTAGTATCAAATTACAGTCATGATTTTGAAAAATTGTGTGAAGACATATAGTATCAAGCTTCTCATTAAAGAAGAAGAAAACTTTTTTATGTTTATATATTTTGTATATGTGAAACTGTTATTTTTGTTACTTATTATTTGCCATTTATGTACCATGAACTATAATGATTTTATTATACTATTGTAACACTAATATATTTCTCTATTCTATCTGCTAAAAAAAAGGTCATGCGCCCACAGCGCTGTAAAAATTTTTCGTTCCGCACTTGCTTTCAAAAAGGTTGGCCACCGCTGATGTAGTGGATCAGAACAGCAGATGGACATGTTTTCTATATAGTACTGTACATATACAGTACATATACTATACTGTAAATTATACAGTTTTTTTAGAAATGTTGAGTTTGGATGCTAAATATAAATGTACTTTATATTATTAAATTTAATAAATTTGGAGTTCATTTTCATTTATATACTACACGTGTTTTCGATAAACTGCCAACCCCATTTAGCTGCCAAAATGGATGGTGGCATCTTATCAGGGTTTGACTGTATATGCCATATAAACTCAAAAGGATAATTATATACAATAGAAGCCGCTTATTGTAATCGCGGATATTATTATCAAGCGTTTATTGTTATCGAAAATTTATAGTTCCGAATCATTCATATTAAAATGCATTATGAAAAGTCCGCCGCTTATTGTAATCGCGGATATTATTATCAAGCGTTTATTGTTATCAAAAATTTACAGTCCCGAATCATTCATATTAAAAAGCATATGAAAAGTCCACTTATAGTAATCAGAAATTCGGTTATTGTCATCAGAATCAAATATGATACTGCATTTAAAATTTAAAAAATATCATCAGATAATACTAAAATATTGGTTAAATCTATTAAAATAAACAATATTATTTGTTAATTGTTCATTTATTGCTTCGTTTTCACCGAAATTTAGTCAAAAAACGAGAAAATCCGAAGATAAACACTTGTCCACCATTTTAAATAATGCAGATTCGACTTAAATGGAAAGATATGATTTGTGTACATTTTTTAATTAATAATTATTAGAACGATGTAAGTTTTTGATTTAATAAAATTCATACAGATAAATATGACTGCTTTTCAAAACTTTGCGGTGCCTTTAGGTGGTTTTACTGCATGTCTTGCCGCTACGAATGGTGCGGCCTTGCTGTTGCCAGATCTGGCAATTTTTAATGTTTTTTTTTTTTTTTTTTATGAAATATGTAGTTTAAAATTGCTGATATAGAGATTTAGCGACTTTATAATTCCCTTTATTGAAAAAAAATTTAAAAATTATTTTTGATATAAGAATTTTCTTACTATTGCTCTAGTTCTTCGTGATTTTCTGTAAACAGGAATTGGCAACAGCTTAAGCGTAAATCATTTCACTTCACTTTTTCGCTTAGATGATTACATAATATACAGTATAAAGTTCAATAAGTGTTCGTACATCAGTTATAGAGCTTTGTATTATTATTATTATTATTATTATTATTATTATTATTAGCGTTATCTTTTAATCTAATTTTCATTTTTTTATATCCCTGCATCTATCATTTTCTCTTATCCATAGTTTTTTTGGGAGTCCCGACAAAACAATGAATCAAAATTACACTGCATATAACAGCAACGTATACAGATAACTATATAATAAAAAAAAAATCGAAAATTATGCTTTTTTGACATGCACAAAATGCATTAATCACATGCGCATGTGATTAATGCCAGTTATTGTTATCAAAATAGATTGGTCCCAAAGTGATTCTAATAAGCGGCTTCTACTGTATAATTAACATTCCACAACCACACAAATTAACTTTCAGCATTCCAAATTGAAATAAAAAATTGAAAACAATTGCCTTTATATTACAGAATAATTGCAAGTACAGGTATCCTTCATTTTACAAAGATAATGCATTACTCAAAAACTATTAGGTAAAAATAAATTAATTCTCATTAATTCTAATGTAAAAATTTCTGATTAGTTCTCAGATTCCAAAAAGTCACTATTGTGTTTTCTGTTGGTGCTCCAAAAACATTAATACAGTGAAACATCTCTATGTTGGACATGTTTGGTTCCTTCAAAATGTGTTCAACTTAGGCTGGCCGCAAACTAGTCGATATTGCAGCAATACGGTCGCCTTCGACGTTGTATCGTACGACTTGTCATCGCATACTCATTGCAGCGACATCGTAACCTCTGACGAAAAAGAGGCGGAGTGAGCAACTTTCCTAATATTAAACATGCTAGATATTTGGTGCGATGGGACATGTGCAGTGAAAACTTTGGAAAGTTGAACATGCGTATTTGGATATTATTGTTAGTTTGTCAGATGAACTACATTTATTAAATAAATTTGAGATTTTAAACTAAATTTTATTCATTTTTATTATTTAATGATGTAATTTGAATCAAAAATTTAAACAATAACAATAATAAAATTTATATAAGAAGAAAAATTCACATTATTTAAAGATAAATGGCTTTGTTTTAAATGCTAACAAATATTTGGTTGGAGAATAAAACAACTATTCATTCTACTAGAATTGAGAAATTCTATCATTATTCAGATTAAGAAAAAGAACAAACTTTTTGTTTGTGTCATAATTTTATTCTTTTTCGAACAGCTTATTAATAATATATATACAATATATAAAGATAAAATGAATATGCAGTGCAACGGAAGCCACCAGCATTGGCATCTCTTCTCTGTACGTCGGCATTATTCGATAGGTAAACAAATGATTGAAAAATGTTAAACAGATGTTCGAAAAATGTTGACAGATGTTCGAAAAATGTTAATTGGTTGTGAAAACAACGTCATGAGTGACGTTGGTTGACAACCTCCTCGAAGATCGCATCCAGCGACAGCTTATGAAATGGTCACGTGACTAGAGAAATCGTATCTGACGTCAGATCGCAGTCGATGCCGTCGACTAGTTTGCGGCCAGCCTTAGAGAGATGTCCAACATATAGAGATTCATAAAATCATAATTTTTTCTAAACATACTAAACACTAAATTTTAATGTCAGTGCAAACCTTTATTCAAATCAAATTGGAAACCGTAAACACTAAATTTTCATGTCAATGCAAACCTTTATTCAAATCATATTGGAAACCTAAATTTTCATGTCAATGCAAACTTTTATTCAAATCAAATTGAAACCTATTATTATTTTAAATAAAAAATTCAAAAATGTTAAATACACATTATTATTATTTTAAATAAAAAATTGAAAAATGTTAAATACACACTGCAGTCTGTCAGTGCTTTCAACATAAGAACTATCTATTTGAAAAGAAGTCTGTAAATAGAGTTTGCCTTTTTTATATTTAATTTAGACTTCATCTGCATATTTTCAATTAATATATTTTCTTATACCAAATAGAGTTACAACAATCTCTTGTTCATTATTAGAAAATGCTTATCATTCAAATTCCTGTACATATTCCAGAACTGTTTCATGATCATTCAGTTCCTCTTCCAACAAAAAGTCTCTCTGAATTGAGCTGGATATAATCTTTTCAATTAAATCACTGGCTGTAAATTTTCATATTCATGATGGACAAGATTGCTTAAATCACTGGCTATAAAATTTTCATATTCATGATAGACAAGGTTGCAAAAATTGTAAAATCTTCAGTTAAAATTTTATGATGATAGTTCTCAGGAAAAGCATTCAGTTCTTCTCCTAGTAAAGTTATTGATCTCTTGCATTCCTTCCTCAGTGAAATCTATAAAGAACCTAGCTTTTTTAACACACTTCTGAATAGTAAATTGTGAAACTTCTTGTCATGCAACATAAATCCAACTCACTGCATCCAGAATACTGTTTGTTTCTATCTGCCAAGACAATAGCTTGGTGTAGTTGTGATGTATGTTGTTTTTTATTATTATTATTATTATTATTATTAGTGTTAATCTAATTTTCAATCTAATATTCTTATAATATATAATAAATCTAATAATATTCTTATTAGTGTTAATCTTTCTTCTTTCAATCTAATTTTCATTTTTTTTTATTTTTTTATATCCCCACATCTATCATTTTCTTGTATCCATAGTTTTTTCGGGAGTCCCAACAAAACGATGAATTGAGGTTACACTGCATATAACAGCAAAGTACAATATATAGTATATACGATATACTATATAATAAAAAAAAATCGAAAATTATGCTTTTTTGACATGCACTGCTTAATGTTATCAATCGGTTATTGTTATCAAATAGATCGGTCCCAAAGTGATTCTAATAAGCGGCTTCTACTGTATTTTATATTTTCTTTAGTTATAATTTTAGCTATTTTAATCTTTGCCAAAGTTCTGCACAATTTGTTGAGAGTATTGGTATTTGCCCAATCAAGAAGGTATTAAAAAAATAATATTTGCCAAGCACAAAAAGAAGATAAAAAGGATAATAGTGCAGTGTCTCTATCAAGATATATCATCAAGCACAATGTATAAACCAATTTGGCAAATATCAAAACTGAGAATATATAGAAATCTGATGGAGATAAAAATGGCTGAAACAGTTACTATGAAAAACATCAAGCACAATGTATAAACCAATTTGGCAAATATCAAAACTGAGAATATATAGAAATCTAATGGAGATAAAAATGGCTGAAACAGTTACTATGAAAAGCAAATTATGTAATTAAATATAATCTTGACCTGTCTCTCTTTAGAATGGAAGTAGTATATGAATTAGTAGTAGATATAAGATCTTAAATCTATGAATGCAATTGATTGAGCATCAGTAGATCACAAATAAAATAACATAAAAACTATGATTAGGAGTAAATGAATATTTCATTTCAGTAAATATAGTTTGGTTAAGGATACACACCTTTTTTGGGACTTTGCTATTTAGTTTGCTTGTCTTATAAAAAAAAAAAGAAAAACACATACATATACAGATGCTGCATTTTCCATAACTTTATTAAATATTTTTTTAATTTTATTATTTATATAAGTCCAGTATTTATTATTTATATTTTTTTGAAAATCATACATGAGTTATTTTATCATCATCATTTCATAATCTTTCTAAGAAACAATTAAACCTTAACAAATCAATTCTTTATGGCTCTTCCATAAAATCCTTTTTATCTTTGGCAATTACAAAAGTATCTGTTTAAAAATATCCATATGGATAACTGTAGGAAAAAGCTATAAATCAATAATATTTAATTTAAAAAATATTTCATTAAAAATTACCTTGCTGGGTACTGTACTTAAGTAGGTTAAAGTGTCTTTTAGGAATACAAATAAATCTCCACTGGAAGAACCCAAAACAAGATAACGGCGAGAGATATCGAAGCATGTATACTACAAAATATATATATGAAATAAATCATTAATAAACAATTAATTTTTGAAAAATTCAGAACTTCTACAAAAATTTCATTAAATAATGATAACAGAAAAATCTAGAAGAAATTGTTTCATGAATGTATATTGCATTTAACATATAAGCACAGTATTACAAGATGGTGAAACTTTCACAAAAACAATCTAATCTTATTATTGAATATTTATTTTATAAATTCAAACATAAATTACTCCTATTGGAACAATATTTAAAATAAATTACAATACACAATAGTATATAATGTACTCAATGCCAACAAAAATATTTAGTTGCAAGCTTTTGGTGTATTATTTTTGCTACTTGGTTGTGTCTGTGCAGGTAATCTGACTAATATACGACTAGCTCTTCCTGTGTGTAAATAAATTTAATATAAATTTTGAAATAAATAAAAATTAAACTTTTCAATTTATAAACAAACCTTAGGAACACATTATATATTTGTAATTAAAGGATTGCTTGTGCAAATACTGGTATTAAAATAAAGAACATGGTTAGGAGTAAATGAATAATTCATTTCAGTTCTGCTATACAGTATGGTTCAGTAGTTCAATTATCAGATATTCTTTTTCTACAAATGAAAGCATTTTTGACAGTCAAAGCAAATTCTGCAATATGATTTTATTATTTTTGTATTTGTGCCAAAAAAGACTCTCTTTATAAAATACATTGTAATTAAAGGATTGCTTGTGCAAATACTGGTATTAAAATAAAGAACATGGTTAGGAGTAAATGAATAATTCATTTCAGTTCTGCTATACAGTATGGTTCAGTAGTTCAATTATCAGATATTCTTTTTCTACAAATGAAAGCATTTTTGACAGTCAAAGCAAATTCTGCAATATGATTTTATTATTTTTGTATTTGTGCCAAAAAAGACTCTCTCTTTATAAAATACCTTTCCAAAATTTAATTAATTTCATTTGAATCTGTTAATCTAAACTTTAGTATATATAATTAATAATCTTTACTAAAAGGTTCTTAGTAAATATAGTAGGTTCTCAACTTATGTGGTAAATTCATCCAAAAAATTTCCACATAAACTGAAAACTATATAAGTTCAACAATGTTTAAATTGAATATATGTGAATGGATGCATTAACAAACAGAATGACTAAGCAAAATTTATAAGCATACTTTAAGATAAAAAAAATTATTCATCCAAAAAATTTCCACATAAACTGAAAACTATATAAGTTCAACAATGTTTAAATTCAATATATGTGAATGGATGCATTAACAAACAGAATGACTAAACAAAATTTATAAGCATACTTTAAGTTAAAAAAAATATTTAAGGCCATAAATAATATTTTTACAAAAAAGTAAATTGTTTAATGAATTTTTCATTTGCATTTTATGGATATTCAACAAATATCCAAGTACCTCTGAAACTACATAAATCAAAATCATATAAGTTGGGGAATAAATAAAACAAGCAATTCTGGAAACTAATCCCTAACATTCTAAGTATGTCCACTATTTGAAATGATTATAAATGTGTAAGTAAAATATGTTATCAATTTGCTTATTAATAAAATTTCTTACTAACTTGTAAGAAAATTTTCCCCCTTAGTAAAATTCCATTTAAAATTCTTGGATTCTTGCAGATAATAACCTAACTACAGTGAAGCAAATATGGAAACACAACACACTTCAGGACCAAATAAACAGAATCGTTTAACCTGTTGGCTGCCACTTCAAATTATAGTTCCTTTCAGTTATGTTTTTCTTTGTTTATAGATTATTCTAGTCTTATTCCTACCTATTATTCTTAAAACTTTTTATTTTCTAATTTAGTATAAAAAAATTTTTTCCTGATCATATTGATTAAATAATAAATACAGAAAAACTTTATATATGTGAAACTGTTATTTTTGTTACTTATTATTTGCCATTTATGTACCATGAACTATAGGCTAATGATTTTATTATATTATTGTAACGCTAATATATTTCTCTATTCTATCTGCTAAGAAAAGGTCATGCACCCACAGTGCTGTAAAAATTTTTCGTTGCGCACTTGCTTTCAAAAAGGTTGGCCACTGCTGATATAGGGGAAGGTGGGACAAAGCCGGGTATTTTAACTTCGAAATTATATATTTTTTTTATTTGAATAGAAAAATTTTTTAAATTATGTTATTAGGTTTCAATAGCTCTTATCTATCAGGAACTATGGGTTTTTATGTCAAAAGTGTGTCAAAAGTCCTTAAGTAGAGGTGTTTTTTAAAAAAAAGTGCAAATACCCAGTTTTGTCCCATGAGTGGGGTAAAATCAGATACCCAATTGATTACATGTATCAGTCCACATTTTCAAAATTTTTGTTTACAAAAATTAAAAAAAAACTATTTTTCTTGTCTTAGCAATAAATGTCATATAAATGTGTTATCCTTGTCCTCTGTATTTGAAGAAGCCACATGGCCCAACCTTGACACATGCAACACTGGATCTATCTTTTATTTGATTTGAAATGTGAATATAGTTTGTTACAAAATATGCAGGCTTCAATGTTTTCTTCCTCTTCTAAGGACAATTCTGTATTTTCAATTTTTTTTTTTTTTCACTTTTCTTAACCTTCTTTACTTCCTTTTCTCCTTTCTTTTTTTCCCCCTTTGCTTTTATGCTCTCCCTTTTTTGTGTCACTCAATTTTGTGGTTTTAAAAATTTTAATTTAGAAGCCGCCTTATCTTTTTTCCATGTATACCAGATATTGAGGTATGGGTACTACCCAGTTTTGCCCCATCACAAATTTTTTAATAAAAATGGCATATCTATATTCAGTGATGTGTTAAAATATTTCTTAAAAGTTAATGAATACAGAGATATATTTTATTGATAATGGTTCTTCATGTATATGGCACTACAGAGTGGTATATGTTAATCACAAAATTGAAATATTTCAGCACAAAAACTTTAAAAGCAAAAAGGCTAGTGTACACTGTCATTTTCAATTCAGTTCCTACTGGCATAATCTTGGTTTAGAAGTAGTTTGTGAGTTTACTGCTAAATTGCAGCAGCCATCATAGAGATACAGAAGTACCTGATTTGACCTGCCTACCCAGTTTTACCCCACCTTTCCCTACTGCTTTAAGTCTAGATATATTATTTTTTATTTTAGTTAATTTTATATATTTAATATATATTGTAATTTCTTAGGTTTATGCTTGGGGTGATAATGATCATGGTCAACAAGGAAATGGAACAACAACAGTAAATTGTAAACCTGCTTTAGTACATGGGTTAGAAGGTATTAAAATAACACATGTTGCATGTGGATCTTCTCACAGTATAGCATGGACTTCTGCTGAAGTAGTTCTTCCTCGAATACCTGAAGCAGTACATTTTCACATTCCTAAAGATCCACTTGGTGCTTTTTCATTAAGTTAGTATTATTATTTATTTAAAATTAATTAATTTAATTATCATTATTAATTAATATATATGATTATATTATATAGTGTATAGATATTTATTTTTATTATTAATTTGTAAAGTTAATATCTTTGTATGAATTAGTTTTTATAATTTTTTGAATTTTAGATTTATATCCAGCTATATTAAAAAAGTTTTGTTTAATCTTAAAAATAAATATTAAAACATCATACACATCACGTTAAAAAATTTGACCATTATAAGTTTCTTCTTTGTATTGATTTGCTTTAGAACATCATCAATTGATTTACCATATATATATATATATTGTGTATAAGCCAACCCATGTATAAGCCAATCCCTCATATTTCTGAACTGAAAAATCATGAAAATATGAAACCTGTGTATAAGCCCATCTGCCAACTTTTGAGTGTTAGAACAATATGATATTCTTTGAAATAAATAGATAATTTTTGTATAATTTCAAAAATTTCCAAAATATACTTTACTGTTAGAATAAATGACAAAATGCCAGACTTTACAGCACTGAAATATTGCAATGCAGCATGAAAAAAATGCTGAATGGAATATAGAACATAATAAAAATCTTTTGACTGCAAAAGGGCTATTGTGTAGTTTTATTTATTCTGTTGTGTCACATTTTTTATACAGCACTGAAATATTGCAATGCAGCATGAAAAAAATGCTGAATGGAATATAGAACATTATTCTGTTGTGTCACATTTTTCTAAAATACAATTTTATTGAAATGTTTGTTCAATAGAAAATATCAAAGAAATATTAAAATTTTCTAACATTTCTGAATCTCAACAAAAATATTTAATACCAAGTTTAAATGATAAAAAATCAAAATCAAAACATGCAACAGAAATTTTGCAACCAATGGAAGTGGAAAGCATACATGTGATTGTTGGAAACACAAATCTGATATCCAAAATCAGCTACAAAAATCATCATGCATTTTCTAAATGAATAAAATTATACGAAAATGTACAAATTGTCCATTAGAAAATCAGAGATAGCTATATTTTAATATTAACTGATAATGCATACATTAGCAACAGCCACATTTATTCATTAAAAAACATTTATCTATTTTGTACATATTCCAATTTTTGTGACGTGCCCAATAAATTAATATTTTTGTATGCATTTAAAAATAAACATAAAGATGGCACATCCAAGTGCTAATATAGGAACCACTATTAGTACAAAAAGAATGCAATGTAATCAACTGTTTTGTATATTTTTGATCATATTTGTGCAATATCCAATACAGTAAGACCCATTTAATGTGAGGGATACGTTCCAAAGAAACCAAGTGCTAAACGAAACAGCATTAAATGAAGTCATCTTAACACATAAATAATTAAAATATGTGAAACAGAACAGTGAATAAAAAAATATATGTATTTTCTTTTTAATTTTATTTTGTAACATGTATTATTACTATTGTATTACATTAATTATTGACATTTTTTATTGCTAATATCTATTTTGTAACATGTATTATTACTATTGTATTACATTAATTATAGACATTGTAACATGTATTATTACTATTGTATTACATTAATTATAGACATTTTATTATTGAACATGTATTATTATTATTGTATTACATTAATTATAGACATATTTTATTATGTATTATTACTATTGTATTACATTAATTATAGACAATTTTTATTGCTAATATCAATTTGTATTCATAAATCATTCATGAAAATCAAAAATATTCAAATAAATAATTTATGTTTGTGATGAGGAAGGATTCATAAATCATTCATGAAAATCAAAAATATTCAAGTAAATAATTTGATAAATCATTCATGAAAATCAAAAATATTTGAGTAAATAATTTATGTTGGTGATGAGGAAGGTTCTTCCTCATTTGGCACTTTTTGATTTTTTCGTTAAGAAGTCATCTAACTGGTCGTTTGCCTTTTCCTCTTTCCTTCAGCAAGCAATTGTTGATACCAAGATATCGCATCAATGACACTTCGTCTTGTCTTTGAACTTTTATCAAGATTTAGATCATTTTGTATAACTGATCCATAATTTTTGTAATAGTGGTTAAACTTGTTTTGAGAAAATTTGTTGCAAATTCCTTTTGTTCCTCATCTACAGAAAAATTTATTCTTGACGACCGATCATAAATATGAACTGTGACTGCAGCAAGCTTTCCTATACATGGTTAAACTTGTTTTGAGAAAATTTGTTGCAAATTCCTTTTGTTCCTCATCTACAGAAACATTTATTCTTGATGACCGATCATAAATATGAACTGTGACTGCAGCAAGCTTTCCTATATACTACACTACATTGATATCAAATGCACTGAGAGAAGGCATAGGAGTATTAAAACAACAAATTCATGCGATTTTGGATTTATGTGAATATAATGGTTTGAAAAACTGCACTAAAGTGAATCAATAAAAAATATAGAATTCAAAAAACCACATTATATCAAAACAGCATTAAATGGAGCAGTATTAAGTAGGGTCTTACTGTATTTAAATACTTGTACCTATAAAAATGTTATTTAATATATAATCATAAATATCCATATATTTAAAACAAAAATTAAAAGAATCAGTATGATAATGATTTTTATTAGAATTAAATATGGAAAATCATGTGGCTGATGTGAAGGTATAACTAAATCAGTGAATCTATGATCTTATAAAATATTTTATAATTATAAAGAACTGTAGCACAATTTTACTCTTTGATAATTAAATATATTGGTTTTTAACCAATATATTTAATTATCTAAGAGTAAAATTGTTTTCAACTCACTAATATGTCCTCATCAGTTACAATTATTATTCATATAAATAAAAGAATATTGAACGTTTTAAACTCTACATTTAAAACAAAAACTCATGCACATTCTATTAGTTTAAATTCATTAGTCAATATATTACATTTTGCACATAAAGCTGTAGAAACTATAAAATAATCCTGTGCATGTACTACTAGTAAAATAGTAAATTAAAAAAAGTATTGAAATAACTTTATATACTGTATTTTGTAATATGTTTCACAATTGGATCAACTAGAATTTCCTTATTTCACAGAAGTGAATAAACAGTTCCCAATTATAAAGAAAGGTTTTTTTAGTGTAATTGATACCATGTTGAAATACTATCGTAGTATATTAAACTAATTGTGTAAATTTTGGTTGTTAGAGAATTCTGTTATCATAATAATTAAAATTTTTGAAGATTTTTGAAATTTCATGTTTATAAATATGAATGTTTGTAACTCAAGATGCATTTATAGATATAATTTATTGATTTTTTTTATTATTAAATGCATACAGTCCTTCATAACAACAAAACCTAATTCTTTCTTCTTATCTTTGCTATTACTATGGTGTGTTCTTATTTAACTAATTGAAATTAAAAACAAAAGATCTAGCCAAACACAAATTAAATATTTTTATTTAGATTTGAAAATAAAGAATGGCCAATACGTAATAAAAGTATATTGATAGGAATCATATATTAAGATCTTAAAGAATGCTGCTCTTTTAGGCATCTAACAATGTGAAAGATCAACTTCAAGCACTACTAAGCAGTCCAAAATTATTTTGTAAAAATTTTTTATTTTGAGGAACATTTTCGGCATCTTTTAGCCATCTTCAACTCTTACAACAAAATTTAACTTAGTGAACAATCGACTGTTATAAAACTGTTAGCATTCTAGAACACAGAACAAACTCAAATATTTGAAAAAGTTTAAAAACCTATAAATTATTTTTATATTTACAATAATAAGCCTTGAAAATAAGTTTTAATATGTTTAGTGATGTTATAGTCTTGCCAATGCTACCGACTCCTGTTACATTGCATTACTTCTTTCAAGGCAAACTTCCACACATCTGAAATATTATTTGTTTGTTTTTCATTTATGACTCTTCCTTGATGGCTCCCCGTGTAGATCTGTATTTCTTCCACTACATTTAGCTTCTTTGCATCGTGTAGTTACTTAATCACTTTAGCATTTTCCCATTCTACTTTAATATTATATAGATTTTTAAACTTTTTCAAATGTTTGAGTTTGTTCTGTGTTCTAGAATGTTAACAGTTTTATAACAGTCAATTGTTCTCTAAGTTAAATTTTGTAAGAGTTGAAGATGACTAAAAGATGCCAAAAACATTTCTCGAAATAAAAAACTTTTACAAAATACTTTTGGACTGCTTAGTAGTGCTTGAAGTTGATCTTTCACATGGGAATCATGTATGCTTTCTCATATAAAAAATGATAGAATAAGCCTTTCTTATACTAAAAAGCTGGAATTAAAATGTTATCTAGGAAGACAAAACATTGTTGTAATAGCAAAACTAAGATGAAAGAATTAGCATGAATTGTCAAGCATTTACAAGAGCACAGTTACATTTAAGAAATGGTTATGAAACTAATACAAAATAACAAAAATAGTAATGAGCCAATAGTAGTGGAAGCACAAATGAAAATAACAAGTAAATATAAAAGAATTATATTTCTTTCTTTCTATAGTGCTTGAACTTATTTGTAAAAATGGTACAAAATAACAAAAATAGTAATGAGCCAATAGTAGTGGAAGCACAAATGAAAATAACAAATAAATATAAAAGAATTATATTTATTTCTTTCTATAGTGCTTGAACTTATTTGTAAAAATGGTTAACTTAATTTTTCCAGAATAATTTAGCTTGATATGGAGGTGATGTACTAGAATTGGAAGTGCTTGCCTAGTAAGATTTTGTAATTAAACTCTAGCTTCAATGCATTGTTATATTAAATGCAAAATTTTTATTTCTACTTAACAGGAGGATAATTAATACTAATTATGTATACTTAGAGTTTTTCCCTAAAAAATCATCACATGTGATGTCATGGTTTGGGAATCAAAAATCAATTAGTTTTCACTTTATCTTATAATATAACTTCTTCCATCACATGATATTTTCACACATTATCCTTTTATTTTATTCTAGTCAGACTACTTTTCAAATGCTTATAATATAATTAAAATAATTATTTTTTAAAATCTGTTGACCAATTGATTTACTTTTATTCATCTATTAGTATATTCAAATGCTTATTTCATTTAATATTAATTTAAAATAATATTTTAATTTTATTAACTTGTTTTCATTGATTTTTTATTATTTGTATTATAAATAAATTGAGATTATTTAAATATTGTAAATAATAATATTGACATTCTATGAAATTATATTGAACATTATAAATAATCTCTCTTTCTTGATGATGAATTGATTTTGCATGTCTTAAAATTGAATTACTTTCCATCATAATCCAAAAAGAAACTTACTATAGTCCTCCTGTCACTGACAATGTTATTTGATAAGTATTTATATTTGCTTTTCATTTGTTGAAAACAGAGAGAACTCTAATATATAGAGTATAATGATATATTTTTTAAGAACAGCCTGAACATAACAGACATCTTGACATAAAAAACAAAAGTGTTTTTATCTTAATACTATTCAAAAGTGTAACTGCTTTACCAAGATAATAGAGTTAAAACACAAGGACTGATAGCAGTAGGTTATTCAATACAAAACTTTATTTGCAGAGTACTTTCAGTTGCTATACAATTATCTTCAGTACCATATTATAACTAATATAAGAAGGGTTTAACAAAAAGAATATAGAAGCTTAACAGCATTCTAATTACAAAAGGTTTAAAATTTGTGTTTCTGTGTTTTTCATCTATTTCTAATCTCTGTTTAATGCTAATTTAATAATGCAATTTTAAATTAATTTATAATAAATTTTGCATTAAAAAATTCCTTAAATAAGATATTAAAATTTTTTAAAGTAAAAACTGTTAAATGCTTGAAATTAAATTTTGTATGCATACTATATGTTTGTATTTTTGTTTCATTATATTTAATAACTGAGAAGGGTTTTGATTTAAATAAATTAGTTTTCAGTTATTATGCTTATAGATCCCGCGAGGCTTTCACAGTTTGTAATATAATATTGCTTTTTAATATTTTTTTCGCTTTTATTTATTACTTTTTTGAGAGAATAATAAAAAGAAACGTAAAATTGAATTATAATATTTTAAAAATAATAATAATTTTATTAACAGTATAATAATAATGTTTATTGTTGTTAATTTTTCTATAAACATTTTAGTTTTATAATTTTTGATTATAAATTGCTGAATCACTGGAATAGAATGGCTATTTTTCCATGGAGGTTATGTTTTGCCTAATACTTCTTTATAATTTGTACCTTTTTATCCAGAACAACTATATATATGCAAAATTGCAAGAGAAAAACTATATACAGTGGATTCCGCTTAATTGGAACAGCCGTGTAATTGGGACAAATCTCAAAGAACAAAAACCAAACTAATAAACTAATACAAAATTTAAACGCTTAATTGGGACAGTAGCAGAAAAGGAATTTTCAATTTTTGATATATTTTAGGGATTTTTCGAAAGTATGGCTACACATGCATATACTAATCTTTGCCAAGATGTCAAGAAAGGATTTTACACTCAAATAAAATTGCTTGGCTGAATAAAATTAAAAGCCATTTAATACAAGCTATCGTAGACTCGCTGAAATAAACCAAAATCTACCATAGACGTTCCTCCTACAAAAAGAAAATCAACTGCATAAGGAGTGGGCATTACAGTAAGAAATTCCAGGAACATCGAAAAGAAAGCGTGATGGAAAGGATTCAGAAGTCGAAGAAGCATTAGATCAATGGATTTCTATAGTTAGTAGGCGAGGCGTGAATATCAGCGACCCAGTATTGAAAATGGAGATCGGTAAAAAAACTAATAATTATGTACCTATTTTAATTAATCATTAAAATAGATATCTAATTATTATTTTTTTACCTATTATTTATTTAGCTACGAATTACATATTTTATTTTAGAATTTATTATTACTTGGTTTAATGATGACAGCTGGACCAAAATGGCTTAGTCCCATACGAATTACATATTTTATTTTAGAATTTATTACTACTTCATTTAATTGGGGCGAATTACATATTTTATTTTAGAATTTATTATTACTTCGTTTAATTGGGACAAAATGGCTTGGCCCGACATGTCCCAATTAAGTGGAATCCACTGTATATACAGATAGTCCTTGACTTACAATCATTCAGCTCATGATATTTTGATCTTACAGTGTCTCTTATAATATTCTAACTTAGCTATTTTCATAGCATATTAGTTAGAAATGCTTTTTTGTTTTATTAAAAACATAGTAAAGCTATATTTTACTTACAGCTCTATTACAGGATCCAAATTTATCTTCTAAAACGTTTTCAGTCTTTCTTTGAGACCCTCCTCAGTATTCCACATAGATATTCTTTTTATAATCATTTTTGAACTATCCAAATTCTTCTCAACACAGCGATCTTTACATTACATCATTGTTTCTGTCTTTTTGTTTTTTGGACATCTTTTTATACTCCTAATGTTTATTAATAATATACACCTAATAATTAAATAAATTACGCTCCCTTACATTGTAATTAATCATATATACTGCAGCCATATGTTCTTGCTATTTACATTATTACTATATTCGTACGGCATTATTACATATTATATCTTGTGCATCATCGCCATGCTATCGGGATATATACTGCAGCCATATGTTCTTGCTATTTACATTATTACTATATTCGTACGGCATTAATACATATTATATCTCGTGCACCATCGCCATGCTATCGGAGGTTTTCAGGATCGTTGTCATTGATAACATTCATGGTTAGCCTTCTTTTTTCAACTTCTATTGCTTCAGCTGTGGTAGCACCTATGTTGTTTGGGACATTCTTTATGATTTTAGCATTTTCCCAACGTATCATTACGTCCTGTTCATATGCTCTAACAGCAAGGGCGGTATTTAGTCTAGCTGCCTTTATGTCCATTTTGTGTTCCGCAATTCTTGTGCTTAAGGATCTTTTTGTCTTACCGATGTATTCCTCTTGCTTATTTATAGTGCTTTTATACATAGGGATTGCATATTTTCCTGCTCTTCTCTGGTCACTTATTGGGTCTTTATCATTCCATATTGCGGAGAATAAACTATTTTTTCTTCTATATACAAGCTTGTATGGACCTCCCTTGGTTATCCGCTTTATTGTTCTTTGTACTATCAGGTCATATATTACAGATTACGGCTGCTGTTCCTGGTGTTGGTGGTCTTGATTCTGGGTCATTGTTTGCATATTATGACCAGCCATTGCTTCGGTAACTTCCTTATATATCTTTCTCATCATCTTAGATCTATATCTGTGTTTTTTGCCTTGCGTGATGATATATTCATACTCTTTATCTTTGTCATTCTGTCTCATACAGTGTGTATGTATTCTGCGGAACAAGGCCCTAAATGAGGCTACTTTATATTTCATTGGGTCCTGGGACCATGCCGGTATCATAACTGGTACATACATAAGTTTCTTATATATATTAATATAATATTCCCCTCCCCATGCCGGTATCATAACTGGTACATACATAAGTTTCTTATATATATTAATATAATATTCCTCTCCTTCTATAACTACATGTACATCTAAGTAATGGAATTCTCTTTTTTCAAACTGTTCGATTTTCAAGGAAAGGCCCAATGTCTCATCTGTTAATGCTTCTATGATCTCAGAATTCATATCTTTGTCTTTCCATATAACACATATCATCTATATATTGTAGGTATAGTTTCATATTATGATAGAAATCATCAATTATTTGGGCTTCTTTGTGCCTAACGACTAATTCTGCCATTATCCCTGCCAGAGGACCACCAATTGGTACCCCATTCTTTTGTTTAAAGTATTTCCCTTCAAATGTGTAGTATGAATTGTAGGCTATAATGTGGCATACATCCCTTAAAATACTTGCTTTTGTCTCAGCCAAGTCCAGATGTTCAAGCATAAATCTATATAACATCATGCATGCTGGTGTTATTTCCACTGATGGGTATAAAGACTCATAATCCATGATAGTAACAGTTTCATTTGGGAGGGGTCCTGTTTCTAAAAGTTTTTCAATGAATTCCTGTGATGATGCAATTGTATGTTGGTATTCTTTTAGGATAGGGTTAACCCATGCTGCTATAGCTTTTTCTAGGTTGTAAAGAGGGGACGATGTCTTATGAACCATTGGGCATATCATTATTGGCATTTTATGTGTCTTTATATAACCAAAGAGACACAGTGGTATTGGGGAGTCCATTTTGTTGACATCCCAGCATGTGAGGAATCCTTTTTTCTTTATGATTCTATTCAGAGTTATTGTCAGGTCATTGGTAGGGTCTTGGTCTAGCAGTTCCGAGTCCGACTTTCTTATGAAATCTTGGAGAAGAGCCTTATATTTGGCTTCTTGTATAAGGGCCAGTTTCTTAGTTTTATCTTCTCTGGTACAGATTATATTTTCCTCCTTTAACCAGCATTTGGTATATATTTTAGCAGCTTCGAATTTCCTCTCATCATGATATTTTCTAGAATTCGTGTACTTAATTCTTTGATTAATCATTTCCCATCTTTTCTCTCTCTGTGTGTCTCATCATAAGTAGCCAAGAGTGGCTCTATTTGGGGTGCTATATCAGTCGGCTTAAGTGTTGTCTCTACAGTACAATTAGGTCCTCTTAAAATAAACTCTGCTACCGGGATAGGTATCTGTATATTGTCTACTGTTGTTACTACATCATCAATAGTCAATTTAAGCATGCTTCTCTTTGGTATTTGATTCTTAAATATTCACTTTATCTTCTTGATGTATTTATGATGTGTATATTTCGCATAGACTTCCAGTTGTAATTTGAGGTTTGGGATCTGTGATGTGTATATTTCGCATAGACTTCCAGCTGTAATTTGAGGTTTGGGATCTGATTAGGAGTATAAAAAGATGTCCAAAAAACAAAAAGACAGAAACAATGACGTAATTTAAAGATCGCTGCATTGAGAAAAATTTGGATAGTTCCAAAACGATTATAAAAAGAATATCTATGTGGAATACTGAAGACAGTCTCAAAGGAAGACCGAAAACATTTTAGAAGATAAATTTGGATCCTGTAATACAGCTGTAAGTAAAATATAGTTAATTGTAAAAAAGACAGGAGTTATAATAATAATTATAGTAAAGCAATTGCTTACTACCTTGGGGATCTAGATTCTATTCTGAATGATTTTACATCTTGAAGCCCAGTTCATTTCTAGATTATTTAACAACCTTCAGGATCTGGAATCAAATCCAGATAATTATATCATCATAAAGGATTCAGTTATTCAATTGTCTATTATTACTGCTAAAATTATTATTATGGGCCATTTTCAACTTACAATATTTTTGACTTATGATGAAGTTATAAAAACATAACTCAATTATAAGTCAAGGACAATCTGTACTTGCTAATGTATATATAGACATTAGTATAAAATAATTTAAATTTATTTTTGATTTATAGCCAGCAAAGATTATCCATCAGAAGAAATAGCAGGATCTGTACTTTCATCATTTGATTCAAACAATTTAGGAAATAAACTTGCTAGACCAACATTATCTAAAATTCTATTATCACTTGAAACAAATATTGCAAAACAACAAGCATTACATCAAGTTCTTTATTCACTTCAAATTATTTATGCCAGGTAAGAAATTTATTATGTATTATTATATATTCTATTTATACTATATATACTTGGACATAAACAACCCCTTCAGAGTTTCAAAATCAGTAAAAATGTAAGCACATGTATAAGCTGACCTTTTCACTTTGAAGTTTTAGAACAATATGATATTCATTGAAATAAATCAATAATTTTTTTTCTGATTTTAAAAATTTCCCATATCCACTTCATTATTGGAATAAATAAGGCCACTTTGACAAAATCAAACTTACAGCATTGAAATATTGTGATGCAATGTGAAGAAAAAGCTAGATGGAGCACAAGACACAATTGTATTGTATATTTCCCATATCCACTTCATTATTGGAATAAATAAGGCCACTTTGACAAAATCAAACTTATAGCATTGAAATATTGTGATGCAATGTGAAGAAAATGCTAGATGGAGCACAAGACACAATTGTATTGTATCACACACATCCCAATAATAATATTATAAAGAAATATTTTTTTACAGTATGGTTTTATTGAAATGTTTGTTTAATAGATAATATCAAAAAAAATATTAAAAATTCCTATCATTCAGAATCTCAACAAAAATAATTAACAAAGTTTAAATGATAAAAAAAATGATCAACACATGCACAATTATCACAAGTACATGCAAGTGCTAATCTGATATCCATAAGTAACTGCAAAATAGTTATTACCTATTTTATAAATAATCAGAACTATCTGAAAATGTACAAATTCTTGATCAGAAACATTGGAGATTGTTATATTTCCATTTAATATTAACTGATATGTGCATTAATGGCAGCCATGCTTATTCTTTAAAAAAAGATCAATCTATATATTTTTAATCTTATTTGTGAAATGTACACTAAATTAATATTTTTGAATTTATTTTAATATTAACATTCATTCAAATCTGCATATTTTTGATAATCAAGAAGAATTAGACTTGGTAAGAAATAAATATATATAATAGATTATGCAGATGACTTCAAGATTTTAAACACTAATATCACTAATCTAATTCAAGATATTAAAGCTATAAATATGTAGTTGGTTGTTAACAAATTAATGATAAATGAAGAAAAGACAGTCTTTATGAAATACTTTTTAAAGCATAATGCTAATACTGATCAAATTAAATTATGATAATCAGTTATTTATAATCACAAATGTAAAATACAAAGCTCTTTAGCAGTCGAAAACATTTCTGAATAAATTTTTGACTGCTAAAGGGTTTTGTATTATACTTTTGTGGTTGTTTTGTGCAGTCTTGGTGGGCTTTTATCATTTACATAATTTTGCTAACTTTTATTCTGATTTAGAAGTAATTTTTGACAGTAAATTGACTTTTGATTATCATATAAATAATTTAATAAGAAAAATCTATAATGATACTGAGTTTGTTTGATATACCATATATACTCGTGTATAAGCCGAGGTTTTTTCTCAAAAAAAAAATTCTAAAGTGGGGGGGTCAGCTTATATACGAGTCATAAAAATCAACTTTTTTTTGGCTGGAGAAATTGAAGTAATAAGCAAAACCATAATTTATTGAACGTATCCCCCGATGACCAGGAAGGAAAATTTTGCAATAATTCATTTAATACGATATCAGGTAAAATTTTATCTTACCTCGATGCGATCGAGCACGTCACGCTGCTCGACTTGCGTCTATATACCGTAATCAGATAGGTGACGCCGCGCGGCCTGATATGACGCAACGCGAAAATCAATAATTCATTTAATACGATATCAGGTAAAATTTTATCTTACCTCGATGCGATCGAGCACATCGCGCTGCTCGACCTGCGTCTATATACCGTAATCAGATAGGTGACGCCGCGTGGCCTGATATGACGCAATGCGAAAATTCGACAATCAATCAAGAATATTACCTAGGATTCATATTTGAGTGAAAATGTATACAGTGATACCTCGGATCTCACGAACGTCTCGGTTCACGAACAAATCGGTCTACGAACACCATTTGTGTCTCGGTTCACACAAATCGGTCTACGAACACCATTTGCAAACAAATTTTGCTTCGCTTTATGAACGATGCTTCGGTTCACGAATACACAAAAAATAATTATTTAAAATCTGTACTGAAAAATAACTTTAGTCTATCAAAAAAGTTCATCGTAAGCAAAATCAAAACTTCAAAATCGCACAATTAACGTCTAGAAATCATGCTGTACACATCATCCTAACAGTGTATGACATCATCGTTAGGGTTATCCACTCATTTTAAAATACCATACGATCAAAGGTTTGATTGAGCTGTACTGAAAAATAACTTTAGTCTATCAAAAAATTTCATCTTAAGCAAAATCAAAACTTCAAAATCGCACAATTAACGTCTAGAAATCACGCTGTACACATCATCCTAACGGTGTATGACATCATCGTTAGGGTTATCCACTCATTTTAAAATACCATACGATCAAAGGTTTGATTGAGTACGAACTCAACTCAACTATAGGGAAAATGAAACTTCGAACGGTCTCTTGGGGGTCGTGTGACATAGACGTATTTAATGGGAATTTATTGTGAGTGAATATGAACTTTTTTAGAAAAGAAAACAGTTATTCAATAACAACAATAAAAAGAAGATATTTTTATGTAAATTATAGAATTATTACTATTCGTTAACTTGATATTTTCTGAAGTTACGTCATCCTAACGTTCACTTGAATATTTCTGAAGCTACGTCATCCTAATGATAATGTCATACACCGACATCAATCTCGCTTCAGAGTAAAATTTTACTTTACCTGTTGCGATCGAGTGCGTCACGCCGCCGAATCTAACATGCATTTATACAGTATAAGTGCATCAGATAGGCAACGCCGTGCTGCCTGATGCGTCGCGATGCAGAAATTCTCAACAATAATCTTAGAATCATATGTAGGCACATTGCGTCGGATCAGTTTAGCTGGGATTATTGTCGAGAATTTCTGCATCAGCAGCTTGGCGTCACCTATCTGTTGCATTTATATAAATGCAGATTGGATTCGGCGGCACGACGCGCTCGATCATTCCGGGTAAAGTAAAATTTTACCTTTTAAATTGATATATTGTTTGTATTATAATTTATTTTATATGTATATATTTAAAGTTTAAATAAAATATTTATTTTGGCAAATGGCATTAATATATCGGTAAGTAAAAATCAAAGATCATATAATTTATTGTTTTCAAATTTTTATCGAATTTTAAGTGCTAAAGTCTGGGGGTAGGCATATACACGGGTTATGCATTTTTGCCAATTTTCAAACTCTGAAGTCGGCGGTTCGGCTTATACACGGATCGGCTTATATTCGAGTATATACGGTAAATATTTATACAAACAATTTATATCTGATATAAATGTCTTGATGATCTGATTTCATGTGTGTTATATCACATGTGAAATACTGTTTGTCTATATATGGTGCAGCTTTCTGTTCAAATGTTATTAAACTAAATCACAGCTTAAGCATTTGTTAAAAATAATTACCATATATATTCATGTATAAGCTGAGAATTTTTTTCAGAAAAAATTTTAATGGCTTATACATGTGTCAATCAAAAATTAGAAAATTTTTGGCAAAATCATGTCATTTGTTGACTCAGCCACACCACATTCAAATTGTGCTTTTGTGCCAACCATGCACTTCACCATATTTATTTCTAACAAAGATCATCTTACTGATTCTTTCAATTTTTTTGTTAAAAAAAATGCGGCTATATATGACTAGACTTAAATTAATATTTTTGTAGATATTTAAATATTGGATACTCACAAATATGATTGAAAATATATGAAGCAACCCCATTGTGTCCTATTTATACTAGTGCAAAGTCGCGGGTTAGAACGAATGCAATACTAATAATTATAACTAAACCTCCGATCTAAATTCCAGAGTTCTGCCTGAGCTCAGGTCTTTTACTAAGTTCTAACTTAATACTTAATATATTAATATAGTATTAATACTATATTAATACTAAATTATAAACAATCAAACAATAACGTAACGTCTAACTGACGAAACGAACCGATAATCAGAACTTAAACTGCAAGTACCGTTTAAGTGTTAGAAGTAAAACGAGCAAAACAATGTTAGAACTTATACTAATAAATTGAAAAAATTCTCAAAAACAAGTCAAATAATAAGAAAATATAAATTTATTAGACTCGAAACACTTACAAAGTGTTAATAAATGCTTTATTGAAACTCTAATAAAGCAACAAGTAAGTAATCAACAAAACTTGTTTACTGTGAGGGTCACGTGATCGAACGACGAAATCGTGAGGATCACGTGATTCGAAGAAAGATGAAAACTAATTAATTGTGAGTCGCATGATTGGAAAAAATGGAACCGCGAGGGTCACGTGATTCGACGAAAGTCGAAAACATCGTAATTAATGTTACTTATTTGTTACTAGTGAAAAACATCACGTACAAAAAGTTGATAATTAAGAACAAGAACAATCATAGTTATCATAAAATTTGAAGATAAGAGGACTGCGCCGGAAACCACATCGAAAACAATCGTTATTTGGGTGACAATTATGGATTTATGACCCGAATTATCAGGTCTAGATAAGGTCCGAAAGAGGGACTGGGCCAAGAACGGTCACCTTGAAGCCCAGACTGCCTGCCTTTTGACCAATGGGGGGAGGAGACGGTCAACGATATAAGGACCTGCCTTTTGACCAATGGGGGGAGGAGACGGTCAACGATATAAGGACCCACTGAACAAAGGGTCGGGGTCTCTCTTTCCTGAACATCTTTCCATGTTATCCACGATTGTCGTCTCTGTCTTCTAGTTCGTCCCATCCAACGACGCCAACCTCCAAGTTCGTCTCTCCCTCGCCGCCTAGTTCGTCCACCTGTTTC
>AYEL01075946.1:0-90118 GCA_000484575.1 Olivierus martensii | reverse complement strand
GTAAAGAAATATTTTATAATATTTTTGTTAAAATATAATTTAAAATATTTTTCATAATTTTAAAATATATATTATTAGATCATTTAATCAACTTATAAGCAATATTGATGAAATTAAAGCTAAACGGTATGATGAAGAAATTCGACCAAAGAGAAGGTGAGTTCATACTTTCTTTTCATACATATATTTTTTTTTAAATGGTGGATATAAAGTTTGATTATAATAGTGGAAAATTAAAACAGTGAACTAAGTAGCTGATTAGCATTTGATTTACCTTCTTTATTAAGAAATTTGAGTTTGGAAATTCAATAGTTCAATCCTAAGTTGATTTTGTAATGTAATAATTTTCTGTATTTTTAATCAATTATTTGGAACTTTTTATGTGGATGAAATGAACTGAATAAGTTGGAAAATATTTATTGCAAAAATGCTGATAAAATTTCTTTAAAATTAAATTTTTTATAATGATTAAAAATGTAGTAGAATTTACAAAGGGACTAAGATAGGGTCCGAAAACGTTTTATGGCAATAAAATTTTTTGTCCCTTGCTAACAGTGCTTTGTAAATTCTCCTATATACAAAAGCAAGCTATATACATAAAGCAATTAATTATACACAATTAATTGATTAAAAATTAGAATCTGCAATAGAATTGAAATTATTCTATTGCAATAGAATCTGAATAGTTTAAACTGAATGGTACTGAAATTATCTTAAATTATAAAATTGTTTGTGCTATACAAGTAGTCCTCAACTTATGAATATTCATATAAAATGGTGATATAATCAGTATTTAACAAAGAATTGAAATACTTTATAGAGATTTTTTTTTCAGAAAAGTATAAGATTTTATTCTGTGATAAGTCAATGCAGTTCCATGGATTTGAGTCCCTGACTCAATGGTCTGATATATAGAAAGCATTTTTAGTGTTTGATTTTTGTAGTTTTGTGTTCTTTATATTTATTGAAATAATTTATAATGTCTTAGTAAATATTAATAGTGAAAATTCAAAACATTTTGAGAATTCATGACTTATGAATATTCTTAGATATTAGGATTTGAAGTGTTGACTTATAATAAGTCAAGGACTACTTATATATAATATATTTCATAAAAGAGATAATTTGACATGCATGATTTTATTAATAGAATATTATAAGTATAATATTTTATGGTTACGAAGGAAAATTTCATAAAATTTTATTAGTCAGTCAGTTTATCTGTAGTTAATTAAAATAACTGCTGTGTGTGTGTATACACAGACAACTTTAATATAACACAATACTTCTATAACACTGTTTTGCTCTAACACAATCAGAAAATTGTAGCAATCTTTACACAATATGGTATTTACAGAGCATAGTTTAACTTAATATAGCTTAGAATTCGTGTGGTTGTTTTTTTTTTTTAAACTTTAATCTCATATAACATATTGCATTACACAAAATTTTTATGAACCTAACTACTGTGTTCTATGAGAATTACTTGTAGATGGATAGAGGTTTATGAGTTTTTCAAATATGAAGTATCAAAACAATTGAAAATGTAAACCTCAGTTGAAATAAATAAATGCTAAATATTCATAAAAAGGTATTTCAAACCCCAAATGCAGCTATATAATATGAGTGGGTTTATAACAAAATTCTGTCATCTGCTATAATGGAGTTTTACTACAAAATCATATAAATCAAAATGAAGCCAAAAAGTTTAAATAATGTAGCCTCCCAGTTTCTGCCTAACACAGTAATTCATTAGTAGAAAAGATCACTTACTTAGGATGTGACAAAAATTATTTATTTTCTCCAATTATCTGTTAATAATAATGAAAAATAAAAATTCTTTAATATTTATATGATATAAATAATTTCTTTATTATTATAATTTGCTTGATTTTAAAGCCTATATTTTTATTTCTTTAAATAGATAAATCATTATTTAATCATAAACTATTTTGTTGGTCTTTAATTTTATTGTGGTAAAATTGCATTGCTGAGAATGGAATTCCTGATTTTAACACCTTAAGTCTATGGGAAATATTTTTGGTGAGATACTCTTTTAAAGCCTATATTTTTATTTCTTTAAATAGATAAATCATTATTTAATCATAAACTATTTTGTTGGTCTTTAATTTTATTGTGGTAAAATTGCATTGCTGAGAATGGAATTCCTGATTTTAACACCTTAAGTCTATGGGAAATATTTTTGGTGAGATAGTGAAAATGTTTCCAAAAATAAAATTTTTTTTCCTACTTTAGTGCTATTATTTTGACTTTTTTAAATCGTTATTTATTTTATAGTATTGATACATTTCATAGTATGATATTTAGGAACAAAATTTTATTTTTTTCACATAATCATTTCCTTTTTTAATTGCTTTTTGCCACCTTAAAACAAATATCTGGTACCTATATTTAAATGTGATGATAAGAGATTTGTCATCATCATATTTAGTGCCAGGAAAGCTCCTCTTCAGTTTACTGAGTCAAAATGCTAACCATCCACTTTTATATTCAAAAATAATGCAAACAAGTATAAAGCATATAGCTTTAATTAATTTTGTCACATACTCTGAAGTAGGGTTGGATTTAAGTGAATTATTATCTTCTAAGCTATAACATTTAAAATGCTTTTCAAATGTATTTAATATCTGCTTTTAGTGAAACATGAGACCCCTTATAATGTGAGGCAATAAATTGTGTAGATTATATATAAATCTGATCCTGCTGTAAGGTCTAAGGTGCTCTAAATATACATAGTTATACAAACATTTGTTCCAAGATGGAGAATAGCAGTTAGAGAATAGTCAGATGGATGGCTGCAGTGGAAACATGCTGTCTTCTAGGTTTAATTCCTGTGTCCATTTCAGAATTTATTTCAGAAAAGTCCATGCCCAGATCATCGAATTCCATCCTCTACTTTATAGATAATGTAAAAAGTTCATGTAAATTATAGAATGTAAAAGAATTAAATTTTTCTATTATTGGCTAATGTAGTTTTTAATTTTTTTTTTTTTTTGTAAGTAAATTAGTTTTATGTTAGCTGAAGAGGATTAAAAGATCAAAAATGTTACTGAATTTTTACAATAAAAAATTTGTATAATGTTCTAAGTACTTAAACTGATTTAAGTGCTTAGAAAACATTATATTTCATCAACATTTGTAGAAATTAAATTTGACATTTTGAAATTAATTTTGAATAAACCAATTTTATTTAAATGTAATTTTACTGAAGAAATGATTAAATATAAAATTTTAACATACAGTTATGTTAAAATTATAATTAATGTTAAGTAATATCTTAATAAAAAATATTTTTACTCATTTTGTAGTAATTTTTTATTTCATTCTTTGGCTGCTGTAATATAAATTATTATAGATATATATAATTTTGCTTTGCAAAATATATTATTTTTTGCATATATTAAATTTATAAAAATATTTATTAAGCTGCAAGGATTTTATTTGAGGTAGGAGTTTAAATATTAATTTTTAGAAAAACATGTAAGATTATAATGAATATATTAATTCAAAAGCATATTTATTTTTTTTTAGAGTATATGAAGAATTTCTTGGATTAACACTCTCTGATCTACGAATTGTCACAACTCTTGGTGTAGGAGGTTTTGGGCGTGTAGAATTGGTAGGTTTTTATAAATATCTAAAAAGTAAATGTTAAATTTTATAATTACTAAATCAAATTATTAATTCTAAATCTTCTAAAATATAGTCAAATTAATTATATTTTTAAAATTCATTGATTATGCTATATTTCAATCAGGTTCAAATTGCTAAAGATCCTACTAAATCTTTTGCACTCAAAGTTATGAAGAAATCACAGATAGTTGAAACAAGGCAACAACAACATATTATGTCAGAAAAAACAATTATGGAAGAAACTGATTGTGATTTTGTTGTAAAGTAAGTTATAGAATATAAAATAAATTTTAAGATTCTGAAGAATCTATTTTCTTTAACTTCAAATACAGTGTCCTTTGATTTATGAAGGTTACTGAAATCTTATATTTATATTAATGCTTTTTGAGTGTTTTAATATCAATAGATAAAATGACAATGACTTTAAAATATCCAAAAACCAGTTAAAAATTTTTACATTGGAATTAATTAAAAATTAATTTCCTATTAATTCCAATGTAAAAGTTTTAATTGGTTCTTGGATACCTCAAAGTCATTGTTGTTTTATATATTGATGTTAAAACATTCAAAAGGCATTAATATAAATTAATTATTGTATTATAGTATCTATAATTATATGATAGATATTACCTATTTAACCTATTTTTTGCCATTGGATTTTGAATTTCACAGCTGCTAAATATCAAGTGATCTTTAAATTTAATCGGTTTCCCTGCTTTTCTATCGGTTTCTAATGGAAAACCTCCCACAGGAGCAAGTGGATGCGTCGCTCGTTAGAGAGATTGCTTATCTCATTTGTTATAGCTCCTATTTTACTTTTAGAGGAAAAATTTTTAAGCAGGTACTTGGGGTACCGATCGGTAACCCAATCGCCGGTACGCTGGCTGAGATTGTACTTAGAACGGTAGAAGAGCGGAAGTTATGTTTGTTTCGACAGGAGATCGCGTTGTACTTTAGATATATTGATAATATACTGGTAGTTTGGAACGATAACCAGAAAGTAGATGAGTTTACTAGGGCGTTTACGCTGGCAAATTATGGCCTCAAATTGAATAAGGAGCAGATTAGTGATAGTTGCGTTCATTTTTTGGATCTGCAAATTTGTTTGAATCAAGGAAGAATAAGTATGAGTGTTTATCGTGCGTGTAAGTGATCTATAGCTTGAAACATCAAGGTTGTTTTGGCAACGCTGTGTAAAATAGCGTCCTGGTTCTATTAATGTCTTTACGTGCCTGAAGAGGATGTGTAGCACATCGAAAACGTTCGCTTGTATTTAAGCTAATAAATTTAGTTTGAAACTTTACTGCAAGAAGTGCTGTATTTTTATTTATAAATTACCACAGGTGCGAGATTACAGTCTAATAAATGTTAACAGATAAATTACCTAATAGGTGTGAGATTACAGTCTAATAAATGTTAACAGATAAATTACTTAATTACCATCTTCTCTAGTGTTTCTATTTGTGTTGGTTGACCTTGCCGTTCGATTCTCTAGTGTTTCTATTTGTGTTGGTTGACCTTGCCATTCGATTGTTATGGTCTAGTGTTTCTATTTGTGTTGGTTGACCTTGCCATTCATTGTTTTGGTGTTTAAACAACTGATTTGTCTACTAATGAAATGGTTTTGCCTCCAGAATGAGTGGCGGTTGGCGATTAGTGAGGTGGCGGTTTTTAAACAACTGATTTGTCTACTAATGAAATGGTTTTGCCTTCAGAAATGAGTGGCGCAACTGATTTATCTACTAATGAAATGGTTTTGCCTCCAGAAATGAGTGATTTGTGTTGGTTGACCTTGCCATTCGATTGTTTTGGCGGTTTAAACATTGTTTTGTCTACTAATGAAATGGTTTTGTCTCCAGAAATGAGTGGCGGTTGAGTTGGTTGACCTAGCCATTCGATTGTTTTGGCGGTTTAAACAACTGATTTTTCTAATGAAATGGTTTTGCCTCCAGAAATGAGTGGCAGTTGGCAATTGTGAGGTGGCGGTTTATAGAGGGAATTTCATGTTTTAACATAAAGAAGAGTGAGGTGGTGGTTTATAGAGGGAATTTCATGTTTTAACATAAAGGAGAGGCGGTTTATAGAGGGAATTTCATGTTTTAACATAAAGGAGGAGATTTTTATAGAGGGAATTTCATGTTTTAACATAAAGGAGAAGATTTGTTATTGGCTTTCACAGGCAAATGAGGGTGGCGGTTTATAGAGGGGAGGCTTAAAGAGGTTTGACTGTATATTTCATATAATCTACAATACATTGCAAAAATATTTTTGTTTAATATTTTAAAAAATTTCTTTCATCACTATATTTTTCAGGCTATATAAAACATTCAAATATGCATCATTTCCTCCTAAATGCATAACATTTGTCATTGCAGCACTTATTTTTACATTCTTTGGCATATTGAATTTTTTATCATCATGATTTGATTACTTCTCTTCATTCTCTAGATTGTCATATTACTCCTCCTTTTCCACTATATCAATATAATATTTAATGAAATAAGAATTTCTTTATATATATGTTTCAAATGCCATTCATTTTAATTTGTTATATCTTATTATTACTTTAGGAATGTCTTTCATTTATTCTTTATAGTTATTTTTTACAAGAAAAATTTTTTTTTTTAAAGAGTTTCTAATTGTTTCAGGATTTAAATTAGTCCATGTTCAATACAATTTTTGCATGTTCTGCAAAATATTCTATATTAAAGATGATCGATTAGAAATTTGGAATTATATTAATAAATATTGAACATACAATTTTTTATATTCTAATTTTCATTTTAAAAATTATTCCAAGATTCAAAGACTTGCAACTGCCAATGCTTTCTTTTTTTTTTTTTTGTTATTCGTCTTCCTGATGGTATCGAATTGCCTATAGGAAATGAACTGTTTTTGGAAGATGATGAAAAATTTAAATTTTCAAGTCTGTATGTATATATATATATATATATATACTGCATAAGAAGAAAAAAATTCATTTTAATTATATTAATTTAGCCATGTTTGGCTAATTTTTAATAAATTTAATGCTTAAATCAACTTTAAAGGATTCTCAAATCTTAATATTAGATTGGTTGATAGATTCTATGAAATTAAGAAGTTACCATTGTTTGTTTAGAGCAGTGGTTCTCAACCTTTTTTCCATTGAGGAACACTTTAATATTTTAAAATTTGGCAGCACACCTAAATATTTTAAATGATAATTTAGATTTAGCAACAAATATTTATTAACTGAGATTATTGTATTTATTCTTATTTATTACATTCAGATTACAGACACTCTTACATGGGATCATTAAATGGTAGTCCTTATTAAGTTATAGTGCCACCTCCATTTTGACTTTCTTAGAGAAACTATCTTGAAGAATTCAATATTTCATTGTTTAATATTACTATTAAAATTACTATAATTGTGAGTCATTTTTGATTGATGGTGGATTATCAAAACATAACCCCATAAAATCCTAAGTAAAGAACAACCTGTAATAGATGATTCTTCTACTACAAAAATAGAATTTAATAAAATAATTTTTTTAATGATTCTACTTTAATTGATTAGTTATTTTCTAAATTTAAAATTTTGTCATTTTTAAATCAATAATTAATATTTTTTGGTTTTACAGGAGTTTGTTAAGTTAAGAAATTCTAGTTATGTACATTTGACCTTAAGAACCTAAAATTTCATTTTTAAATATCAGAAAATTTCAAAAGCTATAAGAATTTTAAACATAATGATAGCAGAATGTTCTAACAATCAATATAATGTAAAATTACATAATTACTCAACATATTAAGGCAGTGTTTCAAGATGATGACAATTACACCAAAAATCTTCACTTTATAATCAGAACTTTTCATTCAAATCTGTGAAATAAAAAACTTCAATGTGAATGTGCTTATCTGTGAAATTGGTTCAATTGTGAAATACAGTACACTACCGAGTATCCGGCCTAATGTGGCTGAAGGGCAGGCCGGATAACAAAAAACCTGGATAGGCCGGAGTTCTATTGTATTTGTTCAGGTACTTCTCTTTGGTTAAGAGAAAAATGTTAAAGATCTCTCTCTCTAATAAAGGAAGTTGTTTTTGTTAAACGTCGTCTCTATTCTATCTGCTGACCCTCATTACCCATCCTTACATGCGTCGCTCACCGCTCTTTAGGCCAACGCCTGTCAACATCGTCCTCGGGCCTGCGGGTCGTGCGGGCATCACACAATGAACAACGAGCAGAATGCTGCTCTTTTCTTGTCACAACTTGTATTTTGCACACGACACATAGGAGGATTGTAACAGACCACCCACTTCCATTGCCTTTGCAATGTTGCCAATGCAATGCCTTGCCTTCCTTATTTAATTACGATAAAAGAACATAGGCCGGATAGTATGGAGGCCGGATAGTCGCGAACCGGATACTTGGGAGTGTACTGTATATTAGAAAATACAATATATAAAGTTATGTCAGTACTTTTGGAGGCAAAATAATAGCAGTATCTGAGTTGCAAACAATATGAACTAGGATAAAAACTTAAATACATATTATTTTTATTGAAGACATTGGAGAGGTTTGTGCATTGGTTTAATTATATAATAATATAATTAATAATTATATAATTAATAGTAATATTAAATTCTATCAAGCCAAACTTTCCCTAGCAGTTTATTTTTGAAATACCTGCTAAATTAATAATAATTTTTAATTTATACTATGGTGCCACCATCTGTTGGATTTATAATTATCTCAAATATTTCAAACACATACAATTTCTTCAAAATTGCATGTATTTGAAATATTAATTAATTGTTATAAAATAGATAATAATTGTTATGAAAATAGATTTAACTGTTTGAAGAAAATTGCACAAATAGCTCAACTTATCTATACAAACAAATTTTCTCACATAGGAAAAATATTTTTAGAACACAAAGAAGTTTTGTAACATCCAAACATTCAGAAGCCTGCATAAAGCTAAAAATGAAAAATTACATATCTAATATTGAGCAATTGAGCAAAGAGGTACAGGGATAAGATTCGCATTAATTTATTAATGGCTCTGATTATGAGAATGATTAATCCTATTAGATTTTTTGATAATTTTTTCTAATTCAATCTATGTATTTTGTATTGAAAAACTTGTAATTTATAGTTTGTAATATGATTTGTAATAAATGTGTTAAAAATTAAAATTTGACAAAATATATTTTTCATATATGATCCTATGTCTCTTAAAATATTGAATAGACAATATTATAAGATTCGGTTATAATGGGCTTCAAAAGTATATTATAGATTCTATAATTTTGCATTGTAAGCAGATTTATTTTGATATTATAAAAAGATTGATAGAATCAAATCAGCATGCAAAATAACAACATAGGTTCGGCACTAAACTGCTGAAAGGTTGCCAATCCCTGATATAAAATATGCAAGTTATTATTTTCATTATTTATTTTTGCTTATTTTTTGAAGTAAAATATATAAATATTATATATGTGAACATTTGTATATTTTACTCCAAATATACAAACTGATATATTTAAAATAAATATACAAATATACCAATTTGTATATATTTGGAGTTATTGAAAATTGTATTTTATGTACCCACAATGACATTATATACTGAGTGTATCATTTTTTTATTGACAAAATTAAAAATTAATTTATCTAAATTAATTGCATTAATATTAAAATCTGATTTAGTCATTTGAAAATTAAATATTACTTCCCTATAAAATTAATTAATTTACATTCTATGGTATTGCTTCTCATTATAATATCTAGGGTGTGTCAAAAAATTCATTCCATGCACGTCCGAGTTGTACGATCTCGCTAAACTTGTCCAAAAATTACAAACGCTCACGTCCAAAAATTGCACGAGTTTACCGAGACTCGTGCACAGGCACACTCATAAAGCCCGAGCGAAAAGTTTGTGCATTTCGTATATCAAGATGGAGGAGCAGTAGCTGATATTCGAATATGTATTTTGCGGCTTAACTGATTTCAGCGAAGAAAAAATAGAAATGGATATGAAAGATGTTCTTATGATAAATGAGAAAAATATATCGGATGAGACAGAAGATAAAGTTATTTTTCATTATATTATTTTGTTATTTTAATAAAATGTTAATTTGATAGTCCCAAATTTAATAACATTTTTACTGTAGAAGATTGCAATACAAGCGGTATGAGTAGACATTAACCGCAATCAGGAAATTAAGCCCTATTCGACCCCCTTTATATTGTTCTCCCCTAATTTAATGATACTGAGTCCAAAAATAAGGTTAATTTTTTTGCCCGAGGCCCCGTTATCGAGATATAGGGCTATGCATCGACCTTTTTTTACGTTTCATACAGAAATTTAAGAGAGAATTTGATAATTCTAACGAATTTCGATGTGGTTTTACATTCCGAACCCAATGCAATCACTTCCGTTAACCTATGACATACCTTTACGAAATCATACACCTTTTTCCCATTTACATTAACATACCTGCAAAATAAGCGAGTCGAAGAAATGCTTCGATAATCTGAAATGCAATCTAAAATTGTAATCATATATAATTTTTTATTCTCGGTTTGTCTACTAAGCATTTATTTTTAATTAATATAAAATCCATTTTGTCATTAGAACTATTATCACTTTCGGACAATGAAATGTCAATGGTGTTAATCTTATAAATTAGAGCTGCAATTGATGTTACTATGGCATGCATGTTGGCAGCAAAGTACAGTTCATTCCAAAAAGTTTGTCACCTAAACGGAAGATGTTCGGCTTCCTTACAATACTTACAAACCAATGAGATTAATCAGTACAGGCGCGAATTCGAGTTTGCGGAGCTTTGGATGATTCCATTTATTTTTTCTAAGCAACAGGGTTAGGTAGGCTTAATGACAGGTGTTCAACCATTTTTTTCGAAAATTGATTTTGAGCATTTATTAGGAAAGTTTCAATTTATTAGTTACAAATTAATCTATATTATTATTAATTTTGGCAAAATGCAGTATTATATAGTCGTAACTAAACGAGTAATTAAGCGATAAGTTGTTGAAGCACCAAGCAAAGCACTGGCAATAACATAATGGCGACTACGGGAAGTATTTTATTTTATTGTTTTATTTGAAAATGCATTAAGATGTTTTATTTGAAAATGTATGCTTCTTTCTGCGTTTGTAATAAAATTAAAAACTGTTCTAAACGATTCTCATTGATAAAGTGTTTAATATCCGTTAATTGACCAAATGATAAAAACCAAACGATATTTATTTCGTTTCCATGACAACTTAATCGTCGGTTTTAAAAAAGAAAATATAAAAATTGAACGTGAGTGTCAAAATGAATTTTGTGTTGTTATGTCTGTTTTGGTTTTCTACTAATTTTTCTAATAAGAGTTTATATTTGTGTTGGATAGACAAATTTATAGTTTATGTTCTACCATGTCTTTCTGAAAGTTTGGTATAAAGACAAAGTATAACAGATTTCAATTATTATATATTTAAGTTCTGTTCTGTTATCATATATATATATTCTATTATATCTGTTTCTGTTATTATATATTTTAAGTTCTGTTCTATTTATTTTAATAAAGATATAATTATCTTTCACTTTGTATTTTTATTGTTTTCATCCAAACATTATAAAACAATTGGACTTGATTTGCAAAGATATAAATGTTAATCTTAGTTTCCACAAAATTTCATTTTAAAAAATCATTTCTTATGAAATACTTTAGTAATTATATCATTAAATGTTTATTTTGAACTAGTCATATATAAATATGCATTTGCTTTAGATTTACCAAAATAATTGTCTTCCGAGTATATATACTACTTATAAATCTAGTTATTATAATTCATAAAACATCGCTGCCATTCTCGATATGAAATCATTTTTTCAATTTAAAGTAAAAAAAAATCACGTTTACGCAAATAAAAGTTCATTCTTATTCTTGACGGGAATATATAAAAAAACTTATAGTTTATATATAATATATGGCAGCCAACAAATATGGTAAATTTATATTAGCATATTAAAATTTTAAAAAATAAATCTGTAAATATCATACTCATAATTACCAATATTCAAAATTTAAAAAATGGTATTAGAGCATGTTATCTATTTACTGAATTCGTAACTAGAAAGTCTGCCTAGCTTGAAATAGTGAGCAGCGATTAGTCTTTTCAGTTCAGAGCACTATAATCGACCCATCTCATTCGTATACCTCACCCCTATTCTTAGTCAGAACGGACGCGTCCATTTTTAGCTTCCACTATGCACGTTCGAACTGACAGACTTTATAACCGATCAACTTCCGGTAAGCTCAGCCCCTGTGAAGCAGCTGACAACTTTTTGGAATGAACTGTACAATGCCCCGTTCTGTCCAAAAATACCACCAAACACGGGTAAGCGCGAGTGAAAACTCTCGATAACGTTCGGGTTTTTTGTTGGAATTTTTAGACACCCCTAGTTTCTTATTAATATTATTTTTTTTTTATTTTGGTTTAATATATTTTGAATTTGCCTTTGTTTTGATGAATTTAAAATATTTATAGATTTTTCTGTTTTTAATTAACTTAAAATATTTTAAGGTAAATTTTTTTTTATAAAAGTATTTGATTTGTATTGCTAATTTATTCATTTTAGATACTTGATTTACATTCAAACAAATTATCTAAACTTCCAGAAGATATTGGACTTTTGACTGCTTTACAAGTAAGATAATATGATTTTATATAACAAATTGTTATTTTAATATTATATATTAGAATAGAAAATATGATATGGAAAGAAACATTAAGCTTTAAAATTTAAAATAGAGAATTAAAAAAATTTATTTAAATATTATTCACATACATTAAGTACAATTCTTTGCAATGGAATCTGAATATGACTTGGACTTTTAAGATTGTATTTCTTCTTTTAAGATTTTTATGAAAGACTTCTTTTAAGGTTGATTTGTAAGATTCATTTATGAAACTTACAAATCACTTTTAAAAATCTCTCTATAATTCAATAAGTTTTTTTTAATATTAAAAACAACTAGCTATAGAAACATTGTGTTTTGGTGTCCTTCAGTTATAATTTATTTCTATGAATTTATTGAAATTCTTATTTATAAAATTTGATGATAATGAAAAGGCTGAAAACATTTCTGTATTTTTTGACTTTAATACTATAAGTCTTTGCATAATGGTCATAATCTGTTTTGAAGTTCAAAAAATTGAGTTCATAAAATTTCTCTATATAATGATTACATCCTGGTTTTGCAGTTATTAGAAAATTGATTAAAAATTTTGTCAAATGATATATTTCTGTTCATAAATATTTTTGAAAGAAACTTTGTGTAGAATTGTCAACATGTTGTGACACTGTTGTCTTGGTCTTCATTCTACTACAATTTACTAATGTTGCTAGCTCGTATGTGAAAAAATAAGACAGACGAAGTTATAGAATAACATTTTATATGCAAAAAGCTGCATTTTTTTATTTGAAGAAGTAGAGATTTTCTTTATAGTTGCAAACTGTCTGTATTAAGGTTTTTATGGAAAATCCTTTTGTAGAAATCAAAGCATCAGTTAGATGCTAAATTGAGCATGATAAAAAATATATAGAATTATAATTAATCAAAACAATAACTAGAACATATTAATCAAACTTATGTTTTTACATCTTTTACTCATTGGCAATATATTGCCAAACTTGACTTACAAGGAGAGGACACAGCTGACTACCCACCAATTTTGATGAAACTGAACCGATGCAATCTAGAACAAAAATATTGAATATGCATCCGAGCGTTTGTGCCAATGCGTCTTATAAATAAAAATATTAGCATTTAAATTTAGGTTTCGGCGAGCGATAAGAAAGAGAAAGAGAGCACTTCTAACGCTACACTCGTAGCATAGTGTGTTCGTGCCGATCCCATACTCTCAAGGTTGTGGCTTCGAGGCCTGTTTCTCTTTGACTTTTTTTTTATTTTTGTGTTTTTGTTGCAAAACATTAATTTTATTCCTGGTGATTTAATTCATCGCATTATGTTGTTTTATGTTAAAAATATAAAATATTAAACAATACATTCTGTATACCTGATTTTTATGTTATCTTATTAGGAATATAATAACTACATTTCGATACATTAAATATTAATAAAAAAATCAAATAAAATAAATATTTCTTTTAATTATGTAAATTTAATTATTTTTTAAAATAGTCAGAGATGGGCCTCGAAGCCACAACCTTGAGATTATGGGACCAGCACGAACACACTATGCTACAAGCATAGTGTTAGAAGCACTCTTTTTCTCTTTCTTATTTATTAAGCTTGTCAAAACCTAAATTTTAAACACTAATATTTTTATTTGTAAGGTGCATTGGCACAAATGCTTAGACATATATTTGATATTTTTTGTTCTAGATTACATCAGTTCAGTTTCATCAAAATCGGTGGGTAGTCAGCTGTGTCCTCTCCTTGTTAGTACAGATTTAAGTTTTTTCATCTGTTAAATATTGTCCATCTTTTTTTTTTTATTTAGACAATGAGGATTCATTGAATCTGAAATTCATTTCTTTAGTGTGAAAATGTGTGTAACCAATAATAAATGTTCTTCCAGTTAATATTTATTTTTAGTCTTCCTGTTCCAGTTGAACACAGTGCTTCATTTCTACAATCAAAGGATATTTTTGGTCACTGTTCTATTAATAAATATTTCATGAATTCAAAATAATTATCACTTTCTACCTTTTTTTATGTATAAACAATAGATACAAGCTCAGTTTTTTAGATAGAACTGTTTATTTACTTTTTATTTGGAGTACTTTTGGCTTGATTAAGCTCTCTTCAGCAGTTTTTAATTTACATATATCATACATTAGTTTATATACATACATACAATACATATACAGTGGATTCTGCTTAATTGGGACACCAGTTAATTGGGACAGCCACATAATTGGGACAAATCTCAAAGAACGAAAACAAAACTAATAAACTAATACAAAATTTAAACGCTCAATTGGGACAACTTTTCGCTTAATTGGGACAGTAGCAGAAAAGGAATTTTCAATTTTTGATATATTTTAGGGATTTTTCAAAAGTATGGCTACACATACATACACTAATCTTTGCCAAAATGTCAAGAAAGAATTTTACATTCAAATAAAATTGCTTGGCTGAATAAAATTAAAAGCCAGCCATTTAATACAAAACCATGATAGACTCACTGAAATAAACCAAAATCTACCATAGACACGGCTCCTACAAAAAGAAAATCAACTGTGTAAGGATTACAGATAGAAATTCCAGGAACATCCAAAAGAAAGCGTGATGGAATGGATTCAGAAGGGAAAGAAGTATTAGATCAACAGATTTCTTATAGTTAGCGGGCGAGGCGTGAATATCAGTGGCCCAGTATTGAAGACAGAGATTGATAAAAAAAAAAAATAAAAAAAATAATAATTAAGTACCTATTTTAATAAATCATTAAAATAGGTAGCTAATTATTATTGGTAAAAAACTAATAATTAGGTACCTACTTTAATAAAGCATTAAAATAGTACCTAATTATTACTATTTTAATAAATCCTTAAAATAGGTATCTAATTATTATTTTTTTAAATTTTATTAAAGCATTACAATAGGTACCTAATTATTATTTTTTTTATCCCTACGAATTACATATTTTATTTTAGAATTTATTATTACTTGGTTTAATGATGACAGCTGGACCAAAATGGCTTAGTCCCATACGAATTACATATTTTATTTTAGAATTTATTACTACTTCATTTAATTGGGGCGAATTACATATTTTATTTTAGAATTTATTATTACTTCGTTTAATTGGGACAAAAAAGCCTGGTCCGACGTGTCCCAATTAAGCGGAATCCATTGTATATATATATAAACTAAAAACTGCTGACAAGAGCTTAAAAAAGCAAATAAATAGTTCTACCTACAAAACTGAGCTTGTATTTGTTGTCTACTTCATGAATTTTTGTTATTTGCCTACATTGATTAATATATAATTATTCCATGCTTAATAATTTCATGCAAGTTCATTAAGTGATTAAAGATGTCTCAGTGACCTAACATAAAAGTATTAAATCTGGCATAATCATGAATTAATTAAATGTAGGTAACCAACTAGTATTCAGTTAACTATCAAAAGATGCCATATAAATTGTATAGCATCTGTTGATATTCTATAGAGAAAAATTTACCAGTGTTTTAATGATTCAGTAAATTAACAATATCAGTGGCGTAATGACTAAACAAAATTTTGGATTAATATTTATATTAAAAAAATTATTTTAATAAAATCAAAGTATTCTAAACCATATAATAATTATATTCTAAAATTATTTTAAACTTCTCTTAATTATTTATTTATTTTTTAGATATTAAATTTACAAGACAATAAACTTAAAAATCTGCCTGATTCAGTGCAACATATGAAATGTCTGCAAGTTTTAAATATTGGAGGTAGTGAGAAAATTTTGTTTTTATATGTTTTATAGTAATTCTTTCTGTTTTCATATAAAAATATATATATTTTTTAATAAACAAAGCTTAAATAAATAAGAAATTTATTTCTAAGTTATTAGATGTTAACTATTATTCCAAAATGAAATCTCAAGTAATATTTTATAAATAAATAAAATTATTAATAGAAATTGTGTTATACAACTTCACCAAAATAATAATTCAGTGATAATTAAAGTAGAAGTTATCTCCACAGCTAAACATCCAAAATAAAGGGTAAACTTCCATAGTAATAAGGCAATAACAAAATTTTCATCTCTCTACAGAAAAAAGACTTTTTATTGAAACATTTTCAGCTGAATAATCCACCCTCTTCAGCAATTTGCATTATACTTAAAATACAGACTTTTATAGCATAATAGTAAGCTGCTGAAGATATCTGATTATTCAGCTGAAAACGTTTCATTTAATGAAAATCTTTTTTCTGTAAGAAATGAATTTTGTTACTGCCTTATTAGTGCTCTTTACATTTGATGTTTAGAAAAATTTTAAATACACTTATGGTTTCTTAATTTTCTCTGTAGTTTTATTCAACAAATTTCAGTCTATTTACCAAACAAAAGTGAGGTTATAAGATCACCATTCTATAAATTTGTCCCTCATTAATTGAGGGACATTAATAACTTTCCAAATCCCTCATTAATAACTTTTAATTAGTAGATTTTCATAATTTTATGGACTAGTCTTGCCCCCTATAGTCCGTAAAATCGAGGTTTTACTATACTTCTAATATTTATTTCTCTTATGATATACAATTATAATTCTAGACATCTAGACAAGTCACAATGCCCACTCTCTTTCCCTATCTGAAGAAATTAAGGCAGTTCTTATTTAATAAACTGGATCAGGTATTTTCTGAATATATTAGATATAATCATAATCCATTATACTAGAGGATTTACGCAATTCAAATAATCCTAATCTAGCCAAACTTCCCCCAGCAGTTTATTTTTGAATTAACTGTCAAATTAATAATTAATTTTAATTTACGCTATGGTGCCACCATCTGTCAGATTAATAATTATTAATTTAAATTTAGGCTAAGATTATTGTAGTTTATATTCGATGTAAACTACAATAGCTCTGAATTTATTTTTAAAATAATAATTGCATGTGTGAAAACTTAAATTTTATTTTGATATTTTGATCACCGAATCTTTGGAATTTCTTCAATATTATAATGATAATTTTTGAATTACTTGATTTGTTCAAATCATGTAAATTTTTAATTCTCTATTTGAATATTAGTATAATGTTTTAATTATAAACATTTCTACATTTTAATTGACCTATATTATATTTTTATTGCCATAACTCTATCTGTGATAGAAATTCAAAAAAAAATGACAAATATTAATGACATATCAATTAAAACAACTTAAACCAACAGCACTTAAACAAAAAATAAAATTTTCTTGTTTTAATGCTATTGTTTGAGTTATTTTATCATTTGAAGAGAAGGTAGGGATATGAATACAGTTAAAAACATATCAACTGTTTTTAGCATTTTTCTTAAAATATTCTATATTTTTAATTATTGCATTATTTATCATCATTTTATTAAAAAAAAATTTTGTAATACAGTGGTACCTTGGTAGTCCTTAGTCCGTTCCAGATCCTTGGACTTATATCAAAGAGGACATATACCAAATGAATTTTTCCATAAGAAATAAAGGGAAAATGATTAAGTTCCCATGAAAAAAAATCCTATTGTTCTCGGTATACGTTCTTAATTCGTTCCAGATCCTCGGACTTATACCAAAGGAATTTTTTCCATAAGAAATAAAGGGAAAATGATTAATCCATTCCCATGAAAAAAATAGCTCTATTATTGGCATATTATACATTGATGGATTTGTATAAAATAATTTAAACACTGCTTAATACTAAAATACATAAACAGGAGAGCAATTAGATGAAATAAATGAAAATTTAATGTTAGCTGATTTAATAGTGTCTTTGTTAGCTGATTTAATGTTAACACTGCTTAATACTAAAATACATAAACAGGAGAGCAATTAGATGAAATAAATGAAAATTTCATGTTAGCTGATTTAATAGTGTCTTTGTTAGCTGATTTAATAGTGATTTTAACATTAAGTTTTATAAAAAATTGATTCTTGGTTTATGAGTTCATATTTAACAAGCTCACTCCAGAAGTAAATTAGCCTCATAAAGCTGGGAACTATCAGTATATAATGTTTATTATATATGATTAATAAATTATATACTACAACATTATATATTATAAAATAGCATACACGTAATTATTGTTCCAAATTTAAATGTATTTATATTATTCTATTAAATGTAATTGAGGAAGTGCCTAGCTTAAAAGTATTTTTGAACAGTAAATATTGTTTTAGATCTGAATAGCTATTTTTGGATTTCATGCTTAGTTTAGCATTTTGAATTGACTAGTTTTCTGACAAAAACTGAACTGAACTTTTAAAAATACTAACAAAAATAATTATTCACTTTTAATAATTTGATTGTGTATTGGTATTTTGAAAAATTCTGTAATCATGTTTATATATATTCTTATTCCATTTTGAATTTTAAATAATTGTTGTTTGTCACAAGAAACAAATAATTTTGACAAAAATTTGTGTGTGTGTGTGTGTGTGTGTGTGTGAGGAATTTTAAATAATTGTTGTTTGTCACAAGAAACAAATAATTTTGACAAAAATTTGTGTGCGTGTGCGTGTGTGTGTGTTAGTTATATTGTTCTTTGATATGATATATATTTTCACAAAATATTTTTTCATTTTGAACAATTTCAAAAATTATGTAATTCTTTGTAATTCATTCAGGTTTTCAAAAAGCAGACATTATATAGAGAATTATTTTAATGCATTAAGATAATTTTCAATTATATATAGTTTTTGAAAATGTCTTCTCTAAGCTTAATAATAATAAATTTTTATACACTAAAACTTAATTTAAAAACTATTTTCTTACTTTTTGAAGAAATAACTTCTTTGGAAGAGAACATAAGCATAGAGAAGTATTTCTATAATTATCAAGTTATTTTTCATCTCTCTTAATATTTCAATATCCTTTTTTCTAAATATATAATATATATTCATCAATTTATAAATATTTATTAAACATACAGACATTATTACAATATTTACAATATTGTAATAATGATTTTAATAAATATTGATACAATATTTATTAAACATACCAGTTATTAAAATTGTAACTCGCATAGAGAAGTATTTCTATAATTATCAAGTTATTTTTCATTTCTCTTAATATTTCAATATCCTTTTTTCTAAATATATAATATATATTCATCAATTTATAAATATTTATTAAACATACAGTTATTAAAATTGTAACTTTCACTGCTGTTATAGATGTTATTTCAAAATGCATAATTTTTTTTATATAGAAGTGCCTTATAAGTTTTAATCTCATAAAATTTTCTGTATATGATATATATTTATAAAAATTTATTATACATATATATTTCTAATTTATGCTGTTGAGAAAATGCATTTAAAGTTTTGATAAAGTATAATCATAACAGTTGCAACCAATGATGTAAGGAGTAAAAGATTAAAAATGTTTAATTGAGTACAATATTGCTTGTTCTATTAAGGATTTGATAGCATTTTCTGTTGGAGCAAATTCTGTTTCAGGCAACAGACATTCATTTTGAATATCTACTTCTGACTTCTTTTAACCATTAAGTGGAGCTTTGTTCACTCTTTTACATGCTCCCAAATGTTTTCACTTATTAAAGATAATGTCTAAATTATGACTTTACTTTGTTTTTGTTTTTACAATGTTCAAATTTCAAATGTTATTCAGTATTTATTACCATTTCATCTGATAATGAAAAATTATATTCTTATTGGTTGTCTTATCAATTATGCTTAACAGAAATGACATAAAAATTTTTTGAAAACATTAAAAATAAAAATATGTAGCTCATATAATAAGAAACGTTTATTTTTCTGAAGAATAATGTTTTTAATCATTCACTTTAAAATTAATATTAGTATTCAACATGTAGCCAATAATGACTAGCTAATTAATAATAAAAAAACATATTGTTCTTTTAAAAATATTTCCTTTTATACGAATTGTCTCTTTTTATTTTTGATAACCAAATGGAATAGTACCATATATTTAAAAAAAAAATGCATTTTTCTTGAGCCAGAATGATCAACTGAATAATTTTATTTTACATCCTGTAATAAACATATTAATAGATAAATATATTGATTATATTTTTTGTAAATTTATTTTTCTTCCTTTCAATTTAAGTATGAAATAATTATTTGACCTTCTGCAATTATACAGTATTTAATATGTTAATATTTGAAATTATATTGCCTACATTAAATCATGATAACAGAGTATTAAATGTAACAAAATGTTTTCTGAAACATCTTTCTAGAAATATCACTTGTCTGCACTAATAACTGTTTATTATTGAAATATCCCCTTTGGACAAAGATATTCTAGAAATCAGAATATTTATACTACAAAAAATATTGTTATAATTTCTCTTTAGAAATATTTATGATTTGTGTAATATTTTTTAATATTTACAATGCTTACAATTTTTCTTTGAGTTAGTTAATAATTAACAATAAAAAAATTTCTATATTATCAAATTATGAAATTATAAAATTATGTTTCCAGGAAATGAAAGACTGTTATAGTAATTATGTATTATAAAATTTTTTTCTTTTGAAAATTTTATTTTAATTCAAAAATTAATTTTTGATTTTATATTTTATATTTAAAATTGTATATTTTTAATGAAATTATAATATATTTTATCTTTATCTTGCTTCATTAAAAAGCTACAATGGTCCCATATAATGCCTTAAAATTCTTGTGCAGTTTAGAATATTAATAACTTATTTTGTAGAAGATCAAAAGCAATCTGCAAAATATTTTATTAAAATAATTTATTCAAGTTTTACTATATTTAATGGTGGGAATGTTAAGTTGCATGGGTGTTGTGTGTGTTTGTGGGGATGTGCTTATATTTCCCTTTCTCATATATAAAAGTTGTTTAATTCAATGTAGATTATCTGAAAAAATAAGAAAGGAAAACCAAAATAAATTAATTTTAGATTCTTTTCAATTTCTTATTTCTCCATATTATCTGCACAGAGTTATACTAAACAACTTTAATAGAAGAGAAAGGGAATTGTGTGAAACTTAACATTCCCACCATCAAATATAATAAAACTTGAATAAATTACCTTAAGGATTATTTTTTGATCTATAGAACAATACAATTATTATTAAATTATACAAATATTTTGTAATGACCCTATATATAGGGTATTTTTTTGAAAGATTAAATAAAAACAGATTTCAAAGATAATTATTGGGTTAAATGTTTTGTTTTCCAAATGTAAAAATAAAAATTAGTTTTCAAATTTGGACTAAAATCAAAAATTTAATTTTCAGGAATTAATTCATTTGGCATAGTATCACAGTGATAAATAAGAGTAGAAATTGAGAATTTATTTTTTGTATTAATATTGCCAAGTAGTCAATTTGTATATACTGATTTAATTAATTAATTAAACTTTTCTAAAATTAAAATGCAAATTTTATTCTTTTTTGTTGTCTTTTTGCAAATTTTATCTGAATTTAAAAAATGTTATTTATGTATTAAAAATTGAATAAAATTCAAAAAAATACATACTTTAATTATATCTCTTTATCAAAGTCATATTTCAGTTTTTTTTATCAATGATGAATATATTATTTTAAGGTTAGCTTTTTTGTTATTTTGATTTAAAAACATCCAGAATTATCCATTAATATATTTAAAATTATCCAAAATATAATATATTTTGCAATATAATTTCAATTAATTAATAATTTGTTAATAATATAGTAAAGATATCAATTCAACTAAATTATTAATATAAAGCAGCAGCCTTCAAAGAACAGTACATGTTCAGATTTTTATTTTTTTGTAGAAAACAAATTCAGTTTGTTTTCTATACAATTATTTATACATTCTATTTACTTATATCCTTACAGTTATAAAGGTTTGTATATTGTATTATTAAATAAGAAAATCTGGCTTTCTAAATTTTAGGATTAATACCATATTTGAACATTTTAAAAGTTCAGGGATCTTTGATATACATATTTTTGTGTAATGAAGAAAATAATAATAACATTAATGATGAAATGAGTTATTATTAGAATTATAATTTGCATTATATTTTATATTTGAATTCAATGTTGCTTTTATATTTTTAGGCAGTTTTAGATACAAATATAATTCTTCCACAGCAATATTTGGCAAATATAGAACCATACCTTGGTTTAAAAGATCCAGCTCCATTTCCTAAAATGCAGGTAAAATTATTTCTGTAATTTATTTTTTACAATCAAATAAGTAAGAATTATTAAATTTTATAACACAAAGTATAAAAGCACTATAAGCAAGGTAATAACAGTTTATTAGCATATAACGTTTTCGGACATATTCTGTCCCTCTTCAGTATGCTTATTTACACTCAACACTATTCAAACAACATATTAGTTTCGAATGTTGTTCTAAATAGAATATGCATCGTTTAGAACTAAATTCAAAAAGAATTTTACAAACATATTCGAACATATTCTTATCGTAATTTCAGGATTTTATGTACTAGATGTTTATTTTTTTATTTTTTTTATTTTTTCCAACTTTTCATTAATCAATTTTTAAGTTTTTTTAATTTTTTTTAATTTTAAAATATTTTAATAAATAATTTTTTGTTTTATATTTGTATGCTACATTAAAATTTTCCCGAGATGCCATTCAGCTATATCAATTAAAAATGTAATAATATTCTATTTTAGAATGTTAGTTTAAAAATTGGTTGTATTCTGAAATGTAACTGAGGATGGTATAGGAAACATACCGAAAACGTTTTTATGTTGAAATAATAAAAAGATTTTGTTTTCTTGACTGCTGGTTAGTGCTGTAGGAAATACTGAACTTTAATAACAGTTTATTAGCATATAACGTTTTCGAACATATTCTGTCCCTCTTCAGTATGCTTATTTACACTCAACACTATTCAAACAACATATTAGTTTCGAATGTTGTTCTAAATAGAATATACATCGTTTAGAACTAAATTCAAAAAGAATTTTACAAACATATTCGAACATATTCTTATCGTAATTTCAGTTATAATATGTAATTTTACCCAGTTTACGAACTTGAAAAGGTAATTGTAGCATGGGCAGGCCACCATCTAGGCCTTTATCCATACACAGCAGCCTCCACAGTTGAGTTCCTGGATAAATTACTTGAAAATGGCCCATTACCAGAGGAAACCTATACTATTGCTGATTACGAGTCATTGTACCCATCCATTGAACAAGCACCAGCGGCATTAATGCTATATAGGTTTATACTCCAACATCTACCTAGAGAAGAATGCGACCCCACGGTCATAAGGGAAGCATGCCATCTGATCACATACAGCTCCTACTACACATTCCGAGGCAGATATTTCCTACAAAGAACGGGAGTGCCCATAGGTGGTCCACTTGCTGGAGTAATGGCTGAACTTGTCGTTAGATTTAAAGAGAAACATATCATTGAGACCCTTAAATCTGACATAAAACTCTTCATACGATATGTCGACGATGTATGCATCATATGGAAAGACAAGCAGTACAACCACCAGTTGATTGAAAAGCTCAATGATGAATCATTAGGTCTCAAAATAAAAATTGAACAAACATCCAAAAGAGAGTTCCATTTTTTAGATGTATATATAACAACGGAAAGAGGTGAGTATATCACAAAAGTATTTAGGAAGCAATCGTACACCCCAGTGTTAATTCCAGCATGGTCCTATGACCCTATCTCTTACAAACTGGCTGCTTTTAAATGGCTCTTTAATAGAGTCAATACCCATATTACTAAGTGGGAAGATAAGATGTCGGAGGTAAATTACATAATAAAATATGGCCTTAAATACGGATATAGATATAAGACGTTAAAAGGGATATGGGATAAGGTACTACAAAAGATGAATGATCTACAGCCAAGTAGACTACCCAAACATGATGATACAAGTGCAAACCGATACTATACTATGGTGTATACGAAAGCCTTACAAAATGTCCTTAAGAAACCATTAAGAGAGACGCAATCCAGAGTGGCATGGAAGAGGGGAACTAATTTATTTAACATTCTAAGAAACAACAAGGACCATGTACCAGAGTCCAGAAGATCTGGTGTATATAAGATTCCCCTTACGTACGGTCATGATCATTCCCAAGCATGGTACATTGGCAGTACAAAAAGGAACTTAGCCAAGAGACTTAATGAACACAAGAAAGATTTATTAGAAGGGAGACTGACAACAGCCTTGACCAACCTTGCCTTTGAGAAGGACATAGATATTCAATGGTCAGAAGCGAGAGTTCTCAAGCCAGTATATGGAGCTAAAGGGATTACCACTATAGAGGCCATAGAAATTGAAAAGAGGAAGAAAGAAAGGAATATTATTAATACTAGCACCCCAATTGACCTCCCTGTAGCATGGAAATGGTGTGCGGTCAACAACATATAATCTCCGATATATATAAGGCGCACACCTAAGAAAAAACGCCAATAGGAAGTATTCAATGAGCTTACGGACTACAATAAAATCATAAACGTCTAGAGATTCCCTACAACGATCATATGGAACCAAAATAATGGACATGCTAGTTAAAGACCTGAGCTCAGGCAGAACTCTGGAATTTGCAGAGTCGCTAACCGTTAGGCTTAGTTAGTATTGACAGTCGTAATAAACCGCGACTTTGCAAACTAACATTGTATATGTTTATATTACCCTTTTATATATTTTAGTATATTAATATTTGGATGTTTTTATAAAATTAAGGTGTACACGTCTAATAATTTTTTAGTGTTACGTGATATCCCTTTTATATATTTTAGTATATTAATATTTGGATGTTTTTATAAAATTAAGGTGTACACCTCTAATAAATTTTTAGTGTTACATGATATTGAATGATTAAGTAGTATATGTTGATTACGTATTACATATTATAACTGAAATTATGATAAGAATACGTTCGAATATGTTTGTAAAATTCTTTTTGAATTTAGTTCTAAACGATGTATATTCTATTTAGAACAACGTTCGAAACTAATATGTTGTTTGAATAGTGTTGAGTGTAAATAAGCATACTGAAGAGGGACAGAATATGTCCGAAAACGTTATATGCTAATAAACTGTTATTACCTTGCTTATAGTGCTTTTATACTTTGTGTTATATATAATAGCAAGTGGTAATATATTGTCTTTATTAAATTTTACTTCAAAACAGAGATGCATCCATTTTCAGTATACTTAAAACATTTTGTGTTAAAAAAAAGAAAATTTAACTGATTTATTTTTTCCAGCTTTTAATGATAAAAAGAAAAAATTAATATATTTTGTAAAAATATTATTCAAATATAGAATTTCAAATTTTTATTGTAAGATTTGAATAAAAGACACTCATATATAGAAAATATAGAATAATTTGAATTTTATGTAAGTAAAGTGTTATCCATTTTTTCAGGAAAAGAGAATGATGTTGGATGCCAATGTAATAGTTTTATTAAAAAAGAAAATTACATCATTTGGCAGATAGTTAGAAAAGGCATTTCATCACATTTTATGGTGTCATCACATACATTTGATTTGCTAAAGGTTAATGGGACATATATAAAGAGTTATGTTGGCAGATTTATTATAATCAGTTATATTATACTGAATTTAAAAGTTAAAGTTACACTTAGTATCTTACAATTTATGTAATGATCATGTGGATATTGGCATGTTGTATACAACAGTTATAGTGTAACTATTAGTATTGCTTTTAAATTCAATACAATATAAATGATAAGCTCTTATTTGCTTGGATAATAGTATTATAGTTTGGTAAAGTTCATAATATAAACAAACCAGTTCATAAAACATTGAAATGATGATATTACAAAATATAGCAAAATATATTCTGTTAAACAACATATATAATTGTTTCTTTTAATAATATTAGCATTTATTTTCTTATGTGTTAATAGATTCATATTTTTTCAACAGGATATTGATAACATTTTATTTTTATAGAGCTTCAAATTAAACTCATAGCATTGTTTAAGAAATCAAAATAATAATAAATAGTTCTCTTTAATTATTAAGTGGAACAATAAATTTCTGAAAAATAAATAATATACTGCTTGTTAAAATAAATATGGTTTTGATGAAGTCTAGCTTCAAATTAATTATAGACATACTTATACATATACTTCTATTTACAAAAACAAAAAAAAATAATCATTTCATAGACAGACTACATTACTTATAAATAAATGAAATGTTTTTACTCACAAGGGGAGGACCCAGCTGACCCCCACCGATTTTGATCTGCTTGCATATGGTGAAAATACATCAAAAATGAGTGAATACGTGTCCGAGCTTTTCGTTGAATATGGCCTTCTAATAGTATATTTTAACACTTGAAAAATCGAACTTTTGATAATTCAGCTTAAAAACGATAGATAGAAAACAGATCACCAGGTGCACAGATGGCACACTCGATAAATACGTGGCTCGTAATCTGAAAGTACTTGGTTCGAATCCGGGTTGATGTGCTTTTTTTTTATTCATCGAAAAATTATTTTTTATTTTTCATTTTATTATTTTTATGTACTGTACGTTTTAATTTATTTTAATTATTATTAATTTTATATATATTGGTTATCACATAATTCGTATGCATTAATATATTTATGTAGGGTCCCCACAATGTATGTCAGAGTAAAAACACGTATATCGATAAATTATAGCATACTTTCGAATAGGATCGCGAGTAAGTGCCGCAAGGATCCAGGATAGGAGAGATTTCGATACTTATTCAAAACAAATAACATATATTTATTTAAAAAAATAGGAAATAAAACACAATATTAACATAATTCACTAGAGAGAGAACTATCTGACCCGGAGATCAAACCTGGGAGAGAGCGAATAAAAAAGATTACGTTATTCTTCCATTATTCTTTTATGTCTTCATTCCCTATCTCGTCGGACAATCGCCATAGAGTAATAGAGTATTTTGTTTTGTAAATAAATATATTAATGCATACGAATTATGTGATAACCAGTATATATAAAATTAATAATAATTAAAATAAATTAAAACGTACAGTACATAAAAATAACAAAATGAAAAATAAAAAATAATTTTTCAATGCATAAAAAAAAATGCACATCAACCCGGATTCGAACCCACTACCTTCAGATTATGAGCCACATATTTAATGAGTGCGCCATCTGTGCACCTGGTGATTTGTTATCTATCCATCGTTTTTAAGCTGAATTATCAAAAGTTCGATAAGTGTTAAAAAATACTATTACAAGGCCATATTCAACAAAAAGCTCGGACACGTATTCATTCGTTTTTGATGTATTTTCACCATACACAAGTGGATCAAAATCGGTGGGGGTCAGCTGTGTCCTCCCCTTGTCAGTGGCAATTGTGATATAGACATAGTTTTAACTTGATGATGTAGACCAAGGGTCAGCAACCTTTTTTAATAGGAGGATATATTTCAGTAATACAGCCATACACAAGTGGATCAAAATCGGTGGGGGGTCAGCTGTGTCCTCCCCTTGTCAGTGGCAATTGTTATATAGACATAGTTTTAACTTGATGATGTAGACCAAGGGTCGGCAACCTTTTTTAATAGGAGGATATATTTCAGAAATACAAGAGTTTGGCAGGCACTGTAGCACGCAGTGGCTGGATAGAATATATAAGGATAGTGGAGACAGAAAATAGTTCACTATATGCGGCATCAGTTGTCTCTAGTCGAAAATTAATTCATCTAGTCATCTAGTGTTATATAGATGTCGCTAAGATTCAGTTTTCATCAAAAATTTAATTGTACAATTTGTACAATTGTTAAAATAACAAAAATAAAATCAAAGTGCACAATTGTAAAGAATTTTTACTAAAATTATTCATTACAATTACGAGTATTTGTTGTTCAAATATTTAAAATTTAGATTTCAGATATTTGAATGGAAGGCACTTAAAAATTGCTTTGCAGGCACCACATTGCCAACCCCTGATGTACACTATAACTCACAAATATATGGTAATATTTAATATGAATAGTCCAACTTGATGCTCAACATTTCATTGATATCATAATAGACATTACCAACCTGAAAAAAAAATTTTGTTATTGATTTGCACCAATATTGCTTGCATTAATCACAGTTAATTGTTTTTTTTTATTATACTGTATTTAACTTTTAAATCATGCTTTGATTTTCAAAATAGAGAGATTTCATTTACCAAAATCTTGAATAACATAGATTTTATGAAAAAACAAATTGTAATCTAAAAAAATTAGCTTATTTTGTCAAAACACATTTTTTATAGTTTTTTCTGCTTTGTTTTCTTATGTTGAATTGGCAACAGTATTCAATATGCTGGCAATGCTGTACAAGTTTAAACTTCTAAGTATTGTGATGAACAGAAATGTATCCTCCAGAAAAATTTCATAAACTAATTTTTTTAGTAATTCAAAAACAGGATGAGACCATTATCTAAAGAATTATACAATGTTGTTAATGCATTTTGTTTTAAAATATTGTTTTATCTTTCTTATCCTTTGCCTTCTATAATTATTTTTGTTTAAATTTCAGATGCTAGTATATTTATTTTATTTTCTTCCAATGTATATCATTAGTATTTATGGACTCATATATCCTGGTTGTACTTGGATGATTGATCTTAGCTTATTTCATGCTGGAGCAGCATTACAGGTAAAAAGTTATTTAATTTTAATGAAAATTGAATAAATGCTGATAATTGTCACAAATAGTAAAAAAAAATTTTACTTTATATATAGGCTCAAATTTCACATATGGGAGCATCTTTACATCCACGTACACCATATATTCTTAGGGTTCCACCTGATTTACATGCACGATCTATATTCTGGGTAGTGAATCTCATCCTAGCTATTATTCCTCAATTAATAGCATATAGGTGTATGGATCAACCTGAATTATTTTCTGTTCAATCAATAGCAATCAACAAAAATGATACAAAACTGAAAAATAATTAGGTTTTTTTATGAAAAGTTTATGTATTTATTATTATTTGTAATGTGCTATATTTTTATGATATAAACAAGCACAATACAAAATTTTTTATGCTGGATAATATTTTTAAAAAAATAAGTGAATTGAGAAAAAGTCAAATCTACAAACTACAACCAAATCCTAATATTTTTTTTTATAGTTTGAGCAAATGTTTAGAGCAGCTTTAAAGGGTTGTTTATCAGAAATGTGTATATATATATAAGTATAGGCTGTCTAAAGTTATGATAAAGTGATAAAAATTATTATGGAAAGATCAAATATAAACAGCCAGGGTCTAACTTAAAAATATCAATAAATATGATGAATAAATCACAATCAAAAATAATTTAGAATAATGAAAAAATCTACTTCTCAAGAAGCATTTGAACTAATAAATAAAATCTCATTGGGTTTTATCTTATATATTTTCCATTCCTGTTTCTTTATTTTTCTAAAATATTATAGATTCTAAGGGAATTAAACTATAAAGTCTGATTATTTCAGCTTTTCCAAGAATTTATAATAATATGGTTGCCCTTTCTGTTTGTTATAATCATTCATATTTTTATAGCATAGCATCTGTATTCTTCAATTTAATTTAAAGGAATCTATATCATTCAATAAAATATTTGAGTTTCTATCTGAACAATCATTATTGTTGATTGATTGATTTATTATTGTAATGTTAAAAAGTCAAAATAAAATACAAATAATAATAAAGGCAAAACAGTTAATTACAAAGGATAATGAAACCCATTGTGATCCCTATAAAAAGATAAATATGTATTATTATATAACTTATTAAACTTAATACATAAATCAGCTGCACAATACATAAATCTCTTTAAACATTTTAAAATTCTACAATAATGCAATATTAAAAATTCTCGATCAATTTTTTAGTATAAACAAGAAAAGGAGAAGGGATTGCCAGGAAGATCATTTATAAAGCAATATTACTAATTTACATCCATATTTTTTACTGCTTTAATTAGTGTTTGTCAAATAGACAAGCATTAGTATCATGATTATATTAAAGACATTTGTAAGTTAAAATTCATTTAATCCTTATATTAAAATGATAAAATCCACTAAATTTTTTACAGTTTTCAGAAGTTTTTGTCCATATAGCATGCTGTAACTTCTCATGATCAAAAGACCAACACATCTGTAGGCATAACTTATAGATGCTGTTGGCTACTTAATTGTGGAAAGTTATAACTTCACTATATTAATAAAAATTTCTGAAAAATTGCAAAAAGTTTAGTGGATTTCATAATTTTAATATAAGACTCTCTGGGTTTTAGTTTACAGATTATTTCAATAGTAGTTGCTCGGAGAAGTCATTAATTTATTGAATAGAAATAAAATTTGTTGGATAGATTGAAATTAAAAATTTCATTAAATAGTTTCAAATTAATATCCTATTGAAAACTTTGAATGCATTCCTGAAAAGAGAGCTTTCAGGTTATTGTATGTAGCCTATATTATGTTTTAATATAGCTGCACACAATAACTATTTCCTAATTTTTTGTTTGTGAAATCCTTGTGGATAAATCATCTAAGCAATTTGAGGGAAATAACAATAGATTCTATATAAAAAAATCATGGCAAAATATTTAAAATAGTTTTGGATGGGACTTTGCAAAATTTTATATTATAATGAAAGGCATTCATGGAAAGTACAATATCAAGAATGAAATAGAAATTGATTCCAATAACAAACTGTTATTTCTTATATGTGAATGATACATTATATTTAATTTGGTTATAGACATACAAAGGAAATGATTAATAATCAATTATTTATGCATATCTATAACCAAATTAAACATAAAACTATTTATTAAAGTAAAAGAGATATTTCAGACTTGATAAGTTAAATACTTAGTCAGTAATTTTGAGTAATCAAATTTCAATTAACTGCCATCAATCATTCCTTTGGAGGCTATATAGATTTTCTTATATATACTCATTTCTGATAAAATATTCATTGGGAATCAGTGAACAAACTGACAGAAATCAAGACATTGATCAAAACTGTGCAAGATTTTTATCACCTAATATATCTAATTTTACAAATATTATCCATGCATATTAAAATAAAGGGATGAGATGTAATGCAAATAACTCAGTATTTAATGGAAGTTGCAAATAAATATAAATTTCAAATTGGTGCTAATATTATACGGATGAGATGTAATGCAAATAACTCAGTATTTAATGGAAGTTGCAAATAAATATAAATTTCCAATTGGTGCTAATATTATATACATTAATAAGAATAAAGTGTTACTTAAAAATTTATATATAAAATAACTATGCAAAGTTTTTGAAATCTTGATTATTATATACATTTATATTTCTTTGCATCTAATCTCTCATTTTAATAATAAATATATTTTTGTATTACATATTAAAATCAACATTATTAATTTAGTTTTTTTCTTGATAACTGAAATTGCTTTTGTACTAAATTAATTCTCTCATTTGTTTCACACTATTTCTTATAGTACTACTAAAAAGTTAGCATTCAAAAGTATTTATAATTTATTAATATAAAATCAATTGATCTTCCTGGTGAAATCAAAAATATACCATTATATTTAATATTTAAAAATAATAACAAAATGTTAACAAAAATTTAATGAATTTTAAAGAAAAAAATCAGATAGAATTATAGATATTTTATTTTAAATCATATTTTTTGAAAAAATTTTAAAATAAAATCATTTCTTTTTGATACCAAGCAAATTTTAAATATATTCTAGAGGAAAATATTTATTTTAATTTAAAAAAAAACATTTACTTCTTATGATGTCAATTTATTCTTAACATTATTTGCTGTTTCATCAAATGTTTCTTAAATTATGATGTAGGAGATACTATTTCGGTAACTTTTAAAGTCAAAAACATCACCTGTTTGAAATTATTGAACTTTATGAGCAGTTTTATTCTGAAAAATATAAAATCTGATGTTTTATTTTTATATAAATTTGCTGCTGACACTTCTAAAGGCTAATTCTATGAAATTGGTACTTAATCATAATAGAATGTTCTCTTCTGTTCACAAGTTATCTAATAGAGAAAATTATATTTTGGAGTTTAATCATTTACAAATTTGATGGTAAAAAATATAATTAGTCTATAATTCGTTACTTTATTACTTTTCTAATATAAATTATAATTGACAGCCATTTTATTTTATATAGATAACAATTTCTAAAATTTCTGATGATGAACTAATGAATCTTATTGCAAAGATTAAAAGGACCTATAATGGTATGAAATAAATTGTTATTTAGTAAAATAAATTGTTCAAGAATACAAAAGGAAAGAATATGAAAAAAATTAAATATATTCAGATAATTTGTGAATAAATTATTAATATAAATTTTAAATTCAATTTTTTTAATTTGATTCAGTATTCATTTCTTTTTGGATTCTTAATAATCTGCTTTAAAAAATATTCACAAGCAATTTGTTATCATCTTAAAAATTTTGTGTAATTTATTAAAAAGGCATTAAAATCTATTTTTAATAAATTATCCTAAAATTTTGTAAATTAAAAGGTTGTATTTCAATAGATATTCATTATAATTTATTATTAGCTTAATTAAAATTGCAATTTACTACATTGCCAAAACGATTCAGAACTAACAGCCTATGGCAGGAAAGACTTTCATAACTTAAAACTGTGATTAAAAACACCAAGAATTAATAGCACTTTCGGTTTAATTCAAATCCTCTTCAGCTACAACGAAGAATACAATAACAGAAAGAGTTCTACAGAATGCACAAAACATGTGGAACTCTTTCTGTTATTGTATTCTTCGTTGTAGCTGAAGAGGATTTGAATTAAACCGAAAGTGCTATTAATTCTTGGTGTTTTTAATCACAGTTTTAAGTTATGAAAGCCTTTCCTGCCATAGTGCTGATTGTGGTTAGCTTAATTAAAATTTTAAAAAATAATTATGACCAAATATGACACTTACAGTTAATTCATATTTATTGGATCTATCATTATACATATTCTAAATAGGCAGAGATGAGCAAAAAGCATTTTATATTTTAAACAATGATCTTTTATTTCCTTTTATTTTTTATTGATCAAATGACAATATTGAAAAGAAATAGCTTTCTATATGAAGAATCTGGAATTAAATCCTAGGTTAACTCTATTTTTTATGGGAATCTAAATAAAGGCCATTGATTTGCATTCTGTAATGAACTAATCAATTCTATTGCAGATCTAATTAATCCATAATAGACTTGTCATATATCTACAGTGACCATACATTCTTTATTTAAGAGGACAGTCCTTTATTTCACTGCTCTGTCCTTTAGAGTTATTTTTTCTAAAATGGCTATTTTGTCCTTTACTTTGTGAATTGAAATATTAAATTGAATACTGATATATAAACGATGGTCCACAGAACATGACACATATTTTCTGTGACAAGATGTTACCTGTGAAAAGATCAAAGAATGGCAGCAAAATGAAGAATGCTGCTAATGTAGATAAATTGGAATTTTTAAATATTCCACAGACAAAAACATATCATTTAAAAACATTTTAAAAATTGTCAAATTTTGCTTCTGTCTTCCCAGATTTAATTCCTCATTGAAGAAGTATTTTCATTAGTGAATATATGTGGATCACAGAGAAATCCCAATTAAAAGTCAAAACATGTATTTATACCAAATGCAACTCTGACATGATGTGTATAGAGTTTTATGAATTTTTAAAACATAAATTTGATTTATTAATAAAAGTTCATTCTTGTGAAAAATATCAAAATTAAATTTTTTAAAATAATAATATGATTGTTTAAAATGTTGCTGTGTTTACTATATTGTGTTATTTATTATTGTTATTGCTTTTTATATTTTATAATACAGGTAGGCCTCGATTAGTGCAAGTTCGAATAATGTGATATTCGATTAGTGCGACTTATAAAAATTATACTGTTTTTCACTTAGTGTGAGCAAATATTTGAATATTGCTAATTGTAAGCATAGACCAGTCTTACTACAAAAGTCCGTCCCCTTTTATGATGTCAATTAACAAATTAATGTTAATTTTCGGTTAGTAAAACCGGACGAGGAGCACTCCAAGAACAGTCACTTGGCTTTGAAGGGGTGAAACACCAGAAAGATGGGCTTTTTTGCCGTTAGCTATTTAGCATTACTATTATTCAGCTTTGTTATCTTAAAAATTTTTTATTGATTAAAAATTGATAAAATTTATTTTTATTTTGATTAGCGATTGGTTTGATGATGGTATGAGACGCAATTCCTGGTAAGTTATTATTTTAGATGATGAACAATGATGGTTAAAATATGAAAATAAATATTTCTTAAACAGTTAGTATTGTGAGGATACCATCCCCAATCCCTGAAAACCCCCTTTTCTGTTGCGGAGATGAGTCAAAAGTATATTTAATTTAACAACGCAGTTCAATCAAAAACAGGATGAATCGAATTGCTTGATTGTTCTTTGGAAGATAATAAATTTAAGATGGTATAGTCAAATGACGTCTGAAGAATGTTATCTGACCCACTTAGATGTTATGTAAGTAACAATAACATTCATCTCTGGGAAAAAGGGGTGAAGAAGGGTCAAATGAATAAAAGAGCGGAGTTGGAGGAGATTGAAGCTTTTGCTGAGTCATCACTTTTTGCCAGAACCTGGTGTTTGCTGAGACATTGCTTTTGGTTTTGCTTTTTGCTGAGCAGTTACTTTGGCCAAAACATGGCTTTTGCTGGGACTTCCTTTTGTCAAGTTTGGATTACTGCTCTCTCTCTCCATTCTAATATACATTCATCCTCCCGGAAGTTGAAGGCAGGAATACATTGGAAGCAGTGAAAGAGAAGTCAAGTGAATTGAAGTTCTTTTAATAAGGGTGAACCAACGAAGTGTATGAACTAAAGACTGATAAGTTAAAAAGACTAAAGACTGTTTGTGTTACTGATGTTGGTTAGAAGGAACAGCCTACAACTCCAGGTACATCTCTCCTTATTCTGTCAGAACGATTATGTGAAAATTTGAATCTCTCTTATTTGTTTAATCATATAATAAAGAAGTTGTTGGATTTATACCAATGTTGTTCTCCGACTCAATTCTTCGAGTTGTTTTTGTCTCGTTCTTCATCCTTACTCATGCATTGGTTGTGGACAATTTTTAGGCCTTTAGCTGTTTGATTCCGCATTTCCATTTCCACCCGGAATCCCCACAGTATTGTGGTTATTGTTCATGAGGTTGGCTAATGGCTGGAATCTCACAAAGCAAGAACCAATTACCATATTTTACATATAGTTATACTTTGAATAGTGCAGGAAATTCATGGGACCCATTATTCGCACTAATCGAGGCCTACCTGTAAATGTTATATGGCTTTTCAGTTTTAATGAAATAAATACATGCAACCTACTTTTTCTGATTTGTTAATTATTGAAATAATTTCTGATTTGTTCTTTATTTTCTCCAAAAAAATATAGTCACTATACATATACCTTACTATATCGTATTCTGTATGCAGATTCAATAATATTAAATTATCTAATGCTATATTTTCACTATTTAAACTATTTATTATGATTTCTAAAATTGATCTTATAAATTTTTAAATTTATAAAATATTTTCCTTAAAAAGTATAGATTTTTATTATAAAATAGTGTTAATAGATTTATGCACTGTTCTTAAAACAAAAATAGGAAACCATCATATTTTTTTCTTCTCTCAAATTTAAATTTGGTAGAAGTAGGCTAATTAAAAATTCCATCATTTAGAAACAGATTTAATAAATTTTAAATTTGTTATAGAATATTTATTACCTCTTGAAACTGAAGAAATTTCTCATCCCATTGTACAGACTGCATTAAATGATAACAAAAATGGTCAAGTGGCAATAAAGCACCTTCGTCAACAAGCTTCTCTTTTAGGTCATATGAAAAATTTAAATCTTCTATCAAATGAAACTTGTTTTGTAGAATTTGGAGCTGGAAGAGGTAAGAATAGTAACTTTTAATTTTCATGTTATCTGTTTTAAAATTTAATTATAAAAGAGTGCAAAGATTATTTTATTTATAAAACAATTATTTAATATGCCATTAATTAAATTTAATGTTTAAAATATAAGCTGTTATATTTATATTTTAGCTTATTAGAATCACAATTAAATTACAGTATCATACAGCCAAGAACCACAATTGTTGGACAGTTGATCAACACCAACTGTCCAACAATTCTACTACTATTTAACTTCTGTTCCCTCCCATTTCATTTTTCTCTACCCTCTCTAGTGATGGCTGATACACTCTTGTCTCTTATTACAAAACTTTTTAATCAAACATTTCATTTTAACAAAATTATTAATTTTAATTAATTTTTTCAAATTTTATGAATAAGTTGTTATTTTTTGTAAGTTTAAGTTTTATTTTATATTATTAATAAAAATTGGTAGAAGAAAACGAGTTTGCTCCTTTTTTGTAAAATTATTAATATAAATTATGTAATTTTTTTAATTAAAAACTATTATTTGCATATAATTTACAAGTTAATTTTATATATTTAGGACAATTGACTTTTTGGATCATTCAAGCAGTAGATGATAAAACTAGCTGCAAGTTTATTTTAATTGACAGAGCATCTCAGAGACACAAGGTTTAGTAAAACTTTCGTTTTTAAATAATTTTAAGAAATTTTATTTTCTCATTTCAAGATACAGATTGTTTTCACATTTTAAATCACTGAAATCAAGTTGAATCTTACAATTCATATCAAAAGAAATAGTCATTGTTTAATTAGAAGAAACAAATCCATTTTTATATTGAACTATTGAATTTTTCCAACTACAAGCATTACTAGCATTATTCAAAAAAGTATTATGAAATATTCAAACAGTAAGTTAGAAAACAGGAAATCAAAACAAAATGTGAAAAAAAAGAAATTTCACTGCAACAAGTAGAACAGAAATGCAGCCTACATGCAATTATCCCTAGAAGCACAAATATACTATTATTATGAATGAATGCAAACTAATGATATATAATTGATTAGAACTGGTCAGAAAGAGCACAGAATGTCTAGTCTGCATCAATCATTTCTTGATAAATAAATAATGCAGCTATCTATCAAGAAATTAATGTTTTCATCTAAAAAACATTGAAATAAATTGTATATTATGTAAAAAGGAATAATATGAAATAGCAATTATATATACACAAATTTGCCATTTAATAAATAATGGGAATTTTATGCTGCATTATTGATCCAAGAGAATACAATATTTTTGCTGTCATTTGATTAAAGCAATAATAAAATTATGAATTCCAATTATAATTTAAAATTATATTTTATATATGAAAAACTTAGATTGTTTAGCAGAAAATGCATCATAAATATATACAGTTTTTAATGCATTAATATGATTTAATAAGATGGCAATACTTTCACTGAAGGATTTCTTCTTTTAAGAACTTTATTCAAATTTCTGAAATAAATCTTATTTTTTATACTATTGATACTTTAAAATTATTCAGGCTTATGCTGTATTTTTGTTCAAAATAAAAAAATATTTTAATAAAATTCTCATAATTTTTTTTTTCCATACTTTTGGCCATCAAAATTAGAAAGAAAACTGGAAATTTTGCAAGCAAATTTATAAGTTAATGACTTCTGAGAATTGAAAAATATACAATATTGAACAAATTTTTATTTTATTATCATTATATTAAATTGTTAAGAAGATTATTCATTATACTCTAATATAAAATAATTAGGGAATAACATCAAGTTAAACCAAATATTTTCAGTGAAATAGTTAATTAAAAATTTTAATTAATTATTTCACTATTTTGATTATTTTAATTATTTTGATTAATTAAAAATTTTAATTAATCATTAAAAATCAAAAGTTTAATTCAGATTTATTCCATTAGATGTTAATTTGGCTGGAAATATTCATTATATTATGCTTACAATATGAATCTTTTGTTATTTTATTAATTGAACAAATTGAATTTATCATAAAATATTTCTTAAATTCTGATGATAAATATTTTATGAATATTAATAAATATATTTATTTCTTTCAATTTTTCTAAATGCAAAATTTCAAGTTTTTCAGTTTAAAATTAAATATTTCATTTGAGACAACAGAATGGCATTATTACTTTTTTGCATTATTTTTCATATTGAAATTAGGCTGCATTTTTATCTAGGAAATTTTTCAAATGTTAAAAACTTTAAACTATTTACTCTTGGATAATTTTAATGTAAAAATATTAAATCTTACAACGAAAATACAAATAATAATTTATATCATTATTTAAAAGAAATCTATAGAATATTTACTTTTAATATTAATTTATTTCAATTAATATTTTTTTAATTCATCCCAAAAATTTCCATATAAGTCCAACAATTTTTAAATTCTATAAACACAAAATGCATGCATTAATAAACAGAATGGCTAAATGAAATTCATGAACGTACTTTGAGCATAGATAAGAAAATTTAAGGCCATAAGTAATATTTTTTGCAAAATGTAAATTGTGTAATAAATCTTTTATTCATGTTTTATAAAAATTCAATACAAATAAAATACTTAAGCATCCACATACATCTGAAACCATGGAATTTGAAACTTCATAAGTAGAGGATCTATTTTGTGTGTGTGTATACTGGGTATCTAATTTGATTATATGCCATAGGAAAATTATTATAATTTTACATTATGTCCATTTTCTGGTTCATAAATGCATGCAAGTTTAGCATGCAGCTAAACTTGCATCTGACAAAACAGTTTTTATAGATGGACGTTTATATAACTTAAGTCTATATATATATATATATATATATATAGACTTAAATTAGAATATATATGTTTTTGATAATTCTGAAATTCTGAGATTTAAGACAGATCGAAAATTATGAATCTAATCCATAAACTTTACTCGAAAGAATTAAAAGTGAAGAAAGTCAGACAAATCAACAAATAACTAAATCATTGAAAGGAATTATGAATAATTCATCTATTATAGCTAATAAGCAATCCATGATCACATTTATCAAAAATAGAAATCTTTTTCTTAGTTTATTATTGCAGAAATTTTGTAGTTGTTGAAATATTCCCAAATTTTACAGATTTTGTTGCGTATACATTTTATTTGCATTTAAATGTTTGTTACATAAATGATACTTGTTATTGATTCTATAGGTTTATTGGTAAACATTTTTATTGACAAAAGAAAAATCTTTTAATACTTTTCAGTTTTTAAAAGGAAAAACATTTACTCTGTCACAAGAAATCACAACAAGCACTTGAAGCAGGATAAAAAACTAATTTATTATTAGATATATATAATATGCACTACATATACTAATAATATATTCTCTTTCCGGAAACGCTTTCAGCCTATTATGGCCCTCCTCAGCCAGTAATCTCAAGCGAGTGACTGACCAGTTTCAGATGCAGGCCGTCCCTGTTGGGATGTTCCACAAATAAACATTCAGTTAAAGTGCTCGCGATGTGTTATAGTAGTTACCAAAGCCTCTCAACAAGTTTCCCGTTACAAGTTGTTATATTATACATGTTATTTTGTGTTAGTACATCATATATATATTTCTAATTAATTTATATATTTTTATAATAAACTTTTTATCAATATTAAATTTATAAAATTCATATACTTGAAAAGTTAATATATCATTAACAGGATAATAATTGTTTATATTGGATGTTGACTTTATTATAACTCATAATGAATATATTCTATGTAGTAAATCCACTTTTATAACCTTTAGTATACTAAAATTTTCATCATTTAATGTTGTGATGAAGTTTTTAAATTAATTTTTCATACTATACCAACAATCAAACCTGTCAGCATCTTAAAAATCCAGTAAGTATGTGATAGGCACTAATCAATTAATTAGCTATTTTTCTCTTCTCAAAACAAATAATTAGTTTAGAAATGTAATTATAAATGGATATGGGATACATTAAGACCCAGTTTACTTCATATGCAAACATATACAAAATGATTGACAGATATCAATCACATTGGTGAATACCACATTTTTTTAACAGTATTTATAGTATTATTGTATTTTCAATATTTATAGCAAATTCTAGAAACTGCTAAACTAGACAGATAAGATGAATCTTAAATTCTTTGTTAAATGGCAATATATAATTCAGATTTGTAAAAATTATATCTTTAGAAACTGCATGACAAAGTAAAACATGTATAAATATGAAAATTGCTATTCATAAATTATGAAATTTTAAAATGTAATTATATCACCACTAATAAAAATAATATATGTTAAGTGATAAATGAAAATAGATTTAGTTATATAAATACTTATTTTTCTGTACAGTTTACAATTTATTTTTTATTGTTTTAATCATTTTATTTTATATTTTAATAATATATTCTTTATTCTGTATTCTTTATATTAAATTATTGAAATGTGAAGGACAGTTCTAGGTAAATGGAAAATGTTTAAATTAAAATGTTATATATTATATTTATTTAATTATGAATGTTGTTTGACATTTGTAAAACTCACATTAGAATATTTTTGAATTATCATTACTAATTATTCTTATTATAATGGACTATATTTACATGAGTGTTAAAGAAGAAAAATGTTGTAATTTATGTTCTTAATTATATTAAATTTTATTTACACTGTTTGTAAGATTTTAGATTTTATCTTATTGTTATACTATTTGGATTTCTAACTAATAGATTGAAATCTAAATTTGTTATTTTTTTGAGCAATAAAATGTTGGATTGCAAGTAACTTAATAGTAAAAAATCTGTATATTTTATGACTTACACAACTTTGCTTAATTTTTATATTAAACAAAATTTAAAATTCACTGTTTCAATTGTTTCAAATAAATGAGAGCAAGTTTACATTACGTGTTTCCTAGTTAGAGGATGAGATATCACATATCATGATACGATATTAAAATTTAGAATTTATAGTAATAACAACAATATTATTGGACAATAAAATATAAATAAATACTATAATAAATTTAGTTTGTTATAGTATTAAACTTTTGTTAAATTCACAGTATTAAAAAAATAATATATATCAATATTTTTATTTCATTATTTTTTAATCAAAAACAGAGCACTAGGCAGAAAGTGTTTGTATATAATGCCTATACATTGAATTCCTATTGATATACATGATATCCAAAACATCTGGAAACAAAAAAAAATACAATAAATAAATAAATTTCCCTTTTTTTTTTTTCTTTTTTTTCAGATTAATCTTTAATTCTATTTCTGAGGTTATTATAGGGAACATTTATTCAATCAAAATTCAAAATTTGAAGCATCTGTAAGAACAAATTACTATCATTTGTTAATCATAATATACTTCTTCAAATACTGTACATGGAAGCATAGTACTTTGTTTGCTTGAAGATATCTTTGAGGTGGAAGGATATCATATTAAGCATATTATTTATGAAAATCTACATAGGGAAAATTTTATTTTAAAATAATATGCTATGTTTACAGGATGTCTAAAAAGCCAGAGAGTTCAACTGAAATCTTATTCCAAAGTAATGGCATTTAAATTAGAATTCTTATTCATTATATAATAACATAATTATAAAAATTTAAATATATTGATAGTTGCTCTGATACTCTTTTTAATCTGTCACTGTTTCAATTGTTTCAAATAAATGAGAGCAAGTTTACATTACGTGTTTCCTAGTTAGAGGATGAGATATCACATATCATGATACGATATTAAAATTTAGAATTTATAGTAATAACAACAATATTATTGGACAATAAAATATAAATAAATACTATAATAAATCCGCAAGCTTGATGCAAATTTGATGGTCTAAAATAATGGTTCTCAAACAGGGATCTGCAGTTTTCTAGGGGACTACAGACCCCAGTTTAGAGGAACACTGTTCAATATCCTCAGTAGTTGTCCACTGCAGGAGATTGTGTGTTAAAAACTTTCTTATGATTGGGCTATTTGACTAAGTTTAGCCATTTTCTGAATAAATAATTGCTTGTCAAAAAATGTTTTGGTAACAGTAGTCTATATGTTAATTGTAGTTAATTTTAGAAGAGTCTGCAAGCAATCTAAAAAATTGTAGAGAGACCATCAGACAAGAAATCCTAAAAAAGTTTGAGAACCACTGGTCTAAGAGAATCTAAAAAGAACTCATTATGAAATACCTCAATTACACAGCACTAATGTTGAAAATTTGACATCCATAATAATATATGGATTATAATTTAATATAAAAAAATAATTTTAAAAAATTGTAACATTAGATTGTCCAACTTAATGTATATGAATAATTATTCAATATAAATACAATGATTGCTGGTTACAAATCAAATTACCTATATGAAAATTAGCAAAGAAAAGATAACAAATTTGAATTTTTTTTTTTAAACTAGCATATCTGGATGAAAAATTGAGATTACAAAAGCACAAGTTCCATTTTTACATGATATCAGTTATTATTATTAATTTTAAATAGATAACTAAAGATAGATAACTAACTAAATTAATAAATAGATTTTAAATAATAAATAATTATATAGATAATTTTAAACAGATTTTGACATTAAAAGAATCACAAATAATATGTATAGAGCAACGCTTCTCAAACTTTTTTCATTCATGACCCCATTTTTCATTGCGACATTTTTCGCGATCCCAGGTATTAAATATGAAATAAAACATACAAGTACATAAATCATTTACACACTTATTAAGATGAACACAATCAACCAACTACACTGAAAATTCATATGTTGTCATATGTTAAATATTGGGCGTTTGTGAAATTACATATAAACTGAAATTCAAGTGTTTGAATTTAATATTTTGCTACTCCTGTATTTCGCTTCGCGACCCATAGTTTGAAAAGCGCTGGCTATAGAGCAAAAATAAATACAGATACAGTATTAAGATTCATTGAAACATAAATTCATGTTTGGAAATTTCATAAAAGTCCATATTGACAAAAATTTTTACAGATTAATTTTTTAAAATACAGGTGTCCCTCGCTTTACGCGATTAATTGGTTCTAGGAAATGATCGCGTAAAGTGATTGAATTTGGTAATACAGGTGTCCCTCGCTTTACGCGATTAATTGGTTCTAGGAAATGATCGCGTAAAGTGAGTTGAATTTGGCATTGGTGAGATAGGGATAGGGGTTTCTTCAGAAGGATAAAAAAATGAAAACTTTACACCTGTGAGCAAAAGAAATTTTAATGAATGAATTTAATTAAAACACTTAAACACTACATCTGACAATCTTCAATCCGATGATGAATGGACTGGGTCTGGTGAATCTGGATTATCACTTTTTTTTTGCTCTTTAGAAGTCCCTGGGATGATAAGCTGATGATCTTCAACTTTTTAATGAAGTCGAGACTCAGCTGATGGGCAGCATTCTTCCTCTCTCTCAATAAAGCTCTTTGTAGCAAGCCAAAAAATTCCGAAATTCTCGCAACTTCGGCGCTTCTATTCTCGTTAGGATAATTTTCTTCAGTTATTCTGATGGCAATCTCAATCTGTTCAAAAAATTCAGCCATTTGTTTTGTTATAAGTTATTTGATGGGCTCAGCAACAAAGAGCTCCCGATTTCTGGAAATGGAAAAATAACATCATTATTGTTGTTTTCAATTTCAAAAAACTCTTCATTAGTGAGCTCTGATAACTGGGATTTGAGCAATTCATTCACATTTGTCTTGAGACAATTTTTAAACGAAAATTTTTTTAATTTAAAAAATTAATTTAATTTTTAAAATTGCGTTATAGCGAAACCGGTAAGTGAGATCGCGTATAACGAGGGATACCTGTATTTTAAGATTTAACGATTTAAGTATGAATTCCGAAATAAATGGTGAGGGTTGATAAGAAAAACCTAAAATGTACAGTACATATGTTTTACTGATGCTTATTACTTTTTTTAGTATAAATTAAACATTCTTAAAAGTTACTAATGCATATATTTTTAATTTAGAATTTTTTTCCTTATTTTATGATCTTGATTACACGCGAGTTTGGAACTAGTGTAAAACAACTACCAAAAATTCTCATTGTATTTTCAAGTGTAACCAATGAACAATATTTTGAATTATGTTTGTCTTTTATTTGAAAAATATTTGTTCATTAAAACAAATTCCCGTGTGTTTCTTGAAAGAATTCCGTAAAAAAATTGCTAATTTTTTTGCATCAATAACACTGCCTAAAATAGCTTCATAAAACCTCTAATTAGAAAAGTTAACGATAAATATATTTTTACAAAATTATATTTTATGGACTTCAGCTTTTGCGGAATTCAGAACCAATTATGAAGTTTGTCAAGTTTCTACAAGAATCGAAAGATTTTAACTGCATTAATTTAATGTTGACAGAAATCGAAATTATTAAAAAGAAAATAAAATTTATATTCAAAGTGTATGTAGTTTTTCCAGAGGGATTGTAATTGTAAACATTGTTAGCCATCCGAATTGTTTTCTATTATTTCAGTAATGTACAGTACAATTTCCCGTTCGTTTATGTTGCATCGCTCATAGTATTTACTTAATTTAGTTATCTTTGTAAGAATTAGTTGTCAAACATATATGTTATAGGCATTTTAGTATAAAAAAAGGTATTGATATTTTGGTCCATGTTGACAATATTGACATATTCCGAATGTTAGCGACTTTCCTATTGTTTTTTGTCACTGTTATAAACTTAACTTGCTTAATCAATTTCTTTATTGTGCATAGTTATTAAATCACGTTATACACGAAAGTCGGAATTTTGCCTGATTATCTTTTTTGGAGTGTAATTTAACGGAGAAAAATTTGAAATAATAAATTTTCTGGATTATTTTTAATCTAAAAAATCCACATTGGAAACAGTTTTCGTTCTAGCGGAAGTTGGATAAACGTATTGCCATAGCTGATGTAAATCGAGCCCATAGATATTTAGAATGTGTTAGTATTAGTTTTAAATTTTGCAGATAATTTATATAAGCTTAATAAATACATTTTCAACTTTTCAAGTCATATTGCACAGGGCCGGCGCTAAGGTTTTTGGCTTTTTAAATTTTGAAGATGATTTTATATAAGCTTAATAAATACATTTTTAAGTCATATTGCATAGGATCGGCGCTAAGGTTTTTGGCTTTTTAAATTTTGAAGATGATTTATATAAGCTTAATAAATACATTTTCAACTTTTCAAGTCATATTGCACAGGGCCGGCGCTAAGATTTTTTGTGTCCTGAGCTAGAATAAATCTGGCGCTGATTTTTCTCTCTAATAAAGTTGTATATATAGAGAGAGTATTTTTAAAAATTTTATGGTATTCGGTAATAAATAGTCATAAAATTACGAAAATGATAATTCGATGTAAGAAAAATTTATCTGTATAAGGATTGGGGGAGTTTTTAAACAAAATAATAATAAAACACAGTACAGTATTAGTAAAACTTCAAAATAAAAATGTCATACGGGTACAATATTCTAATTTTCTTTCAAGTATTTATTCTAATAGAAAACTTAATAAAACTCAAACTGATTTGGGCATAAAAAACAATCTTGGTTCTTTGGCTTGACTATCCTGAAAAATTTCTTAAAATTCGTTAATTCAAAAATATGATGATAGATTATCATCAGAATTTTACAGCTTAGCATTTTGAAACGTTTCTCTTTATTGTTATTTAAAGCTTTAGCTGCTTTTCAGTCATAAGTTGCTAAGCGGTGGGCATTCTAATTCCCTTCACGAGCTATCTACTCTGTAGTGAGGTCAACCGTCAGATGAAGGATAGAATTCAATGAACTGGTCCCAGAAAGAATTTCCTTAAAAAGTTTTGGAGATGTAGATCGAGATATTGAACCCAGTTTCAGCAGTAACGCGATTTTTAAATGGTTGTAGCTGAAGCGATTTAACCAATGTACAAAACAGCAGCAAACGTATGGCAGTGAAAGAGATCTGAAATGATATTTTAAAGTTAAACAATCGCAGAAAAGTTATGACATTACTCAACAGTTATAAATGAGCGCCAAAATGGCATATGAAGATGAGCCAAGGATTTAAAGATGTACCATTGTTGATAATATCTGATTGGTTAAAACCACATTTATTAGCCGGTCGGATTGGCCGCATGGAAACGCTTCGGCTTTCCACTCTGGAGGACCCGGGTTCGAGCCTCGGGTCCCACCCCCTGAAAATATTCATCATAGGGTCCGAGCCCGGCCGTCGATCCCCGTCCTCTGCTGACCTCTCCGCAGGGGTGGGCAGCCTGTGGAAGGGCTTGTTTCGCTCACCACATAGTATTCTACCAGAAAGACCCCTCCGCAGGGGTGGGCAGCCTGTGGAAGGGCTTGTTTCGCCCAGACCCCTCCGCAGGGGTGGGCAGCCTGTGGAAGGGCTTGTTTCGTCCCGCCACATAGTATTCTACCAGAATGGAGTGTGTCATCTGTTGACAAAAAAAACCATATTTATCGATATAATACTGCAGGGCCGGTTCTACATAATAAAATGAACTTAGGCAATCATTTAAAGGCGCCAATTTTATCAATAAAATTGAAAAATAAATTTTAATCTGGAAAAAATTATTAAAAAAACCTTAGTTAATTTAATGATACAATCTTATTTAAAAATTGACCTGCCCCCTTACCATTGCATATATTTTATATTTCGAAGAAAGGGGCACATCGCCGTCCCTGTTTCAGAAGATTTTGGTAAATTACAGACCTGAATTTTTCATTCATACTTTTCAATTGGATTACTATTAAAATAAGGTTAATGTTAATTACTTTACGCCGCCATATCCTCATGGGATATATTGTAAATGGCGGCGGCCACTTGTAGAGCCCATCACAGGCTGGCCAACACCCGTAATGGGGTCAACCGGATGGTTGAAGGATGGGGTTCAACGGGCCGGACCCCTCCTGAAAAACTGGAGGTGTGGGACCCGGATTTGAACCCGGATCCTCCAGGATGGTAAGCCAAAGCTTTACCACGCGGTCATCCGGCCGACATTAAAATAAGTGAATGCATGCTTCAGAATTATAGAATTAATATTTTCAAGATGTGTGCATATTTGTTTAGAAAACTGTCTGTTCTTTCCTTGCCAACTATTTATAAGAAAATTTTCCCATTTTTCGTACCTACTGAGAATTTCTATTTGATTACATGTGTACATTCCGTTTTCGAGTGATTATTCATATGAGGGAACGAAATACGAATTTTGAGGAAGAATTAAGATATAAAATAAAATTATAGATGATAGACTATTTTGTATTCTAGACCAGATTTTAAATTTCATTTGAGTAAACATAATATCTCAATAAAAATTGACCATATTAATTTTTAAAACAGTTCAAAAAATAGTGGATCAGTTTCACTAATTTATAAAAACAAACGTATTATTTGCATGTTATGATCTGAAGATAAACTGGTAAAATAAACTGCTAAATTATTTAAAATAAATTCACCATAAAAAAACTACTATAAACAATAAACTTTAGAAAGTTTAAAATATTTAATTAAGAAACGATTTCGATCCTACAATAAAGAAATCGAATCGATTCGATCTTCTGAAGAGGGACCATTGTATTAAAGAATATTTTCGAACCTAAATTATTTAATTTCTTTTTAATATTGACTACTTATGGTGAATTTATGCTCTAAAAATTTAACTATTTAAAAATTTAATGTGTGTTATTAGAATTAAAAATTGCTTTTCAAGTACAATACTGATTTTAATACTTTTCGCAAAACTTATATATTACATAAATGAAAGAGTAAAATACAAATTACTAAAAATTTTAAAATTATTCTTAATTTTTGTTTAAAAAATTTTATTATTTAGATTTATAATTCTAAAGATATATGAAATTTAATAATTTTAAACAAAAATTAAGAATTTGGAATTTATTTGGAAATTATTTGGAATTGGAATTTATTTTTTCAAACTAATAAATTTTTATTTTAGTAAATGAACAAATGAATCAGAAATAATTTAATAAAATATCCACAGAAGAAAGTATTAAATATCAAACACGTCAGTCAGTATTTATATCAGATGAATAATTATTATTTAAGTAAAGAAAGTTCTTAAAGCTGATGTTTAGAATTATATCTTCAGTTATATTTTTTTATATAAATGAAGAATTATTTTTTTCAGATAAAAAGTGACAGTTAAATTCATAGATGATGATATAGAGTATATTTGTAATAAAAATAGATTAGTGCATTATTATACTGATGATAGACCATATTATGGAAAGATGAGAGATTGTATGAAGCAAAAATTATTTCTAGTTAAGATAAATTTAAAACTAAAATTTCACATTTTTAGACATTTTTATTTAAAACTGAATGGTAATTTTTACATAAACAGTTATTTATCAAAAAGTAATAAACAAGCCCTTTAACAATAAGGCTAAAAGGTTTGTTTATTACTTTTTATTTTGTTTAAATTTGAATATGAAAAATTTGTGAATTTTTAATTATTTTTCAGATATACAAAAACATAACCCAAAGACAAAACTTTCAACAAGATGAATGCAAAAATATTTATATTAGATTTCTGATACGTTTAAATAAACAAAATGAGTCACACATTAAAATTTCTTATGAAATATCAAATACAAAATCAGTTCTGAATTAATTAAGCGTAATGATGATAAACAATTGGAAAACTTGGATATAGTTGAGGAAAATGGCAATATACTAAAAAATAAATCAATCAGAAAATTAAATAAATGCAAAAAGAGCAAACAGAACTTTAATACTGATATTAATTATAATTTGAAAAATAAAGAATTTTTCTTCTATGATAGAAATTTAAAAAATTTGATGAAAATGTAAAAATAAAGAACAGAAAAAAAATAAAAAAGATAGTATATAAGCCTTGGTTTGGAGAAGAAAAAAAGTGTTAATCATAGATATATGAATGAGCTTTTTATTCTTAACATTGCCCAGAGAACAAAGATCGTATACAATGCAAAGAACATGAAGTTGCAACATTAAAAACAAGAAATTAGAAGCACAAAATATTATGTATATAATCAGACAAAGAAAAATAATAGGCTTGCTTGGAAATAATAAATCATATTTCAATTAAGATAAAGATAAAATATATTCTTTAAATGATTTATTTTCTTTCAGAATTTCTACAGTACTTTAAATCCGAGTAACAGTTAAGGAAAAATGGCAAATTATGTCCATAAGACGCATCTATTGTTAATACTAAAAACAAGTACTTTTCCTTATCATTTGAAAATTTCTTTTAGATAACAGTTAATTATTTTATTTAATATACTTTCTTCGCATATTATAAGTAATTCATCTTTACATGTTTTTACTATTAACTTTGAATTTGGTAAGCAAAAATTAGTGAATTCTTTGTTTTTTGTTAGTATTTAAATGAAATATAGGGATGGCTTTTAGAAATCTAAATTTTGCTTAAAACTATATAATTCAGTTTAATTTATGATATTTTAACAATTTATCGATATATTCATTATTTATTTTGAATTGATAGTCCATCATTTAATATTAAAACAGTGACTAATTTATTCCACACATTTTACTAAATAAAAGAAAATAAAAAGGACAAATTGATCAGTTAAAATTTTTGTATATCTTTTTTATAAGCTCATGATTGTTTTCAAAACCAATTTTGCTATTTCTTCAGGAAAATTTATCCAGCAAAACATTTAATTTTTCTGTTTATATATGCAACTATTGATTTATATATGTTTAATTTTTGTGTATTTTAATATTAATAAGTCTATTAAATTTGCTATTTTAATAATTTGTCTTAATATATTTGTAAAATTTCGTGCTTTCTCTCTTATGTAATAGATATTTTTAAATTTATATTAAATATAGTTTATTAATTTTTTCATATTTCTGCTTGTTTATGAAATAAATCAAAATATGCAAATGCTAAGTATTTCATGATATTTTAATAGACATTATTAGCTATATTTTTACAATATTTCCTAAAATTATATTATATATATATTTGTACAATGATGTTATATTAATTTAAAAATATTATCAAAATAATATTAGTGATTTCATTTTAAAACGAGAATAAAATCACTGCTGGTTAAAAAAAATTCTGAGATGTGTTAGCCGATTTCTTGTTTATACAGTTAAGATATACAAAGTGATGTCAATAGATGACGCCACTTTCCATTCAGTAAGAGTACTATTGTTCGATTATAAAGACAATCTGAAGTTAGGCCTAATTCACCTAATCATAAGATTGATACCTCTGGGCAAAATTGATTTTCAAGCAAAGCGGTTTATAAAGGTTCCTTTACACTTAAATAGATTGAGTAATTAGGGATGCATGTTAAGAAACAAGATACGATTGTACCATGAGTTAGGGCCCAATTATATTTTTTACTGAGAAATGACAAACATGCTTATATCGCATATGTTAGTTATAAAAAAATAACGATAGGATTTTTGTACATACTTCCTTCAGTTAGGAAATTGATTTTCTTTGATTAAAGTTTTGCCAAAATTTAAGTTTTTTTTAAATTTAATATACCAAAATGTTTTTTTTTTTTTTTTAAGTATCTGAAATCTAAATTACTTTGGAGATAAATAGACTTGTAACTGAAGTTCATTTGGTGCATTTCTATATTTACCAAAAAAGTTGCTGTAAAAATCCGTATTTCGTTTTCTCGGCTTAGTAATTTTTTTTTAATTTTAATTTTCTGCGACGCCGGCCACTGGTTGCTCATCCCTGATCTAAGAGAAATTCACTTAAATCATTATCGTTGCAGTGATAACTAATAAAAGTACAATACAGCAATTAATTTTTTCTTTATATCATGTGAATGCATGAATATTTTATACCAGGGGTTCTTAACCGTGGAGAGAAAGAACAAATTATGACTAATGAAATCTAAAATGTCTTTTTTGCATATTTTACACCCCCTTTCCAATCAGGGAGAGTACTAAGGGGACGGGGTCAGTTCCAACCATGGACTGCACCCACACCTAAAATGTCTTTTTTGCATATTTTACGCCCCCTTTCCAATCAAGGAGATTACTAAGGGACGGGGTCAGTTCCAACCATGGACTGCACCCACATCCATGGAGGGGAGCCGGATGGTGAAGGACTGGGATCACCAGGCCGGGCCCAGTACTCCGAAAAAATCCGGCGTGGCACGCCAATACGTACCACGGCGGATTTTTTCGGGGCGCAGGAGGACCCGGGACGCGAACCCGGGTCCTCCTGCGTGGCACGCGTTACCACTCGGTCATTCGGCCCAATGTAATATTTTATGTCGCGTGGCACGCCAATACGTACCACGGCGGATTTTTTCGGGGCGCAGGAGGACCCGGGACTCGAACCCGGGCCCTCCTGCGTAGCACGCGTTACCACTCGGTCATTCGGCCCAATGTAATATTTTATGCCATTTTTGTATATAAATTGGAACTATTTCTATATTTTTTTGTTAACAGATGCGGCACATTCCATTCAGGTAGAATATTATGTTGCGGGGCGAAACAAGCCCTTCCACAGGCTGCTCACTCCTGCGGAGGGTCAGCCGGATTGTGAAGGACGGGGATCGACGGGCCGGGCCCGGACCCCATGATAAATATTTTCAAGGGGTGGGACCCGAGACTCGAACCCGGGTCCTCCAGAGTGGAAAGCCAAAGCGTTTCCACGCGGTCAATCCGGCCGATACATTATTTCTATATTTGATATAATTGTTAATTTTGTTTTAGGTAAGCCTACAATCTTGTTATTTCCATATTATTACAAAATTTGTTTCTTACATTTTTAAAATTATTAATCATATTTATTTAATAATGAGTTAATGTAATGCAGCGTTTCCCAAACTGTGGGTCGGCCGGATGGCCGCGTGGTAAAGCTTTGGCTTACCACACTGGAGGATCCGGGTTCAAAGCCGGGTCCCACAACTCCAGTTGACCGCCGCCAGATACAGTATATCCCATGAGGATATGGTGGCATAATCTAATTAACCTATCTTAACCGGAGGGTATCTATACCCCTTGGGAATATGGAAACCAAATGCTGGGATATGGGATCGATCTCTGGGTACTGGTATTTATTTTATTTAAACATATTTGGAAGTCATATTGGCAACTAATATAAGGAATGGTGGTGATTATTTCGATAGTCAAGTGAAGAGGGTAGGGATCATATTGGATAATCTATTGGGGATCTGGAGTCATCAAAAGGTTAAAAATCCTTTCTTTATACAAAACTGTAGAGCTTTGACAAACACTGAACATACATACAACATTCTCTTGGCAGTTCGATTATAAAGACAATGTGCGATTCTGTATTGTGAAAATATTAAGTTTCACTTTATTGACTATTATTCAATAGAAAATATGTGAAACTGGAGTCGCTAGTTTATTTTACATAATTATAATTTGATAATAAATGTTTGTTTTGACTAAGTTATTTATTATTAATATTTATCTATACTATAAAATAACCGAAGTATTCCGTAAAAATTTCAGGATTTGTGAAGTGTTCCGTCATGGAAAATGTTTGGGAAACGCTGATGTAATGTACGCTTTAAAGATTTATTCCTGACTAAAAGTTTCTTTTATTTCTCTATGTTTAATATATTATTGATATTTATATATTTCATAAACCTGTATTTATAAATTTTCAATACATAAAAATTTCAGGATTTGTGAAGTGTTCCGTCATAGAAAAAATTTGGGAAATGCTGGTCTAGGCTGTGAGATATATAGCCCTATATACTTCTGTTCTTTGTTGAATAAGGATCTGTTAATAATGGAAACCTATACACTTCTCTATTTTTGAAGGAGTACTATATACAGTTAGTTTTTTATAAACATTCACACCATATTTTTATCATTGCATATTTTATTGAATAATATATTCCTCCTATAAAAAACTAATATTATTGGCTTTTTTCTCTATTGCTTTTTTGTGTTTACTAAGGATACATTAAGAAAAGTTAAAAAGATGAAACACATTGTTAATAAGTTTGATCATACAGCATTAGTCTAGCATGGAGTAGTGTGAAAAACAAAACATCAAGTATGAAAAGGAAGATTAAAAATTGGAATTGGGAACAACATTAAATATAATCCAGCATATAGTTTATGTAGAACTTTGGACTGTAACAAATGTTTATTTTTTTTTTAAAATACTTCAAGTTATATAATATTAATATACAAGACTATTTATTGTTAGGAATTAGTGTTCAGTATTAATGTTAATCTTTGTTTACTCTCTATTATTTCATGTAATGCTGTTTAAATAGCCATATTTGAATTATAAGAATGCATGTGAACTTTATTTTTGAATTTTAGAATTGTAGACTATTTGATATTTTTTTTAGATAGTATGTATAACTGAAAGGAGCTCATTTTGGAGCTGAAGACATTATTGTTTAATAATAATGTGAGATCATGATATTGTTATCTAAAAAACTGCACCATTACTAAAGAATCGTTTTATATCAAACAAAAAAAAGGAAGCGAAAAATGTATTTATTATATAAGAAATTTTATTCTATAATTATAAGAATTAATTAGCATATCTGAGAAGGAGAAAGGAATTGAAATCATAGGTAAACCAATATTACCCACAGATAATAAGAAATTTTATTCTATAATTATAAGAATTAATTAGCATATCTGAGAAGGAGAAAGGAAGTGAAATCATAGGTAAACCAATATTACCCACAGATGAACTCATTTTTGTAGAAGATGTTGTGTGGTTCTAGAATAGAACACAAAAAAAATTTTTTTTTGTGTTCTATTCTAGAACCACATAAATGTTTAGTTCTATGTGCAACTGATGATGATACCGTTTGTATTGAAAACGTTTAAACTGCACGACTAAAGAATCGTTTTATATCAAACAAAAAAAAAGGAAGAGAAAAATGTATTTATTATATAATAAATTTTATTCTATAATTATAAGAACTAATTAGCATATCTGAGAAGAAGAAAGGAATTGAAATCATAGGTAAACCAATATTACCCACAGATGAACTCATTTTTGCAGAAAAAAGTCCTCATTTCAACATATGAAAAGAAATGGTAAAGTTCCTTCTCCGAGACAGCATAAATACTACCAATTCCTTATTGGGAGGTTAGGTATCAGAGGAGGTGTGGACATTGAGAATCAGAAGAAAATGTAGTTAAGAGAAGTTTTATTCCGTTCCCTTGGATGTCTACTCTGAGAAAGACAAGTGAAGGCAGTGATTAGTCCAGAGGATTAATACAGAAGTTTTATTCCATTCCCTTGGATGTCTACTCTGAGAAAGACAAGTGAAGGCAGTGATTTTCCAGAGGACTAATAAAATTTATATATGGAGAATGAAAATATAGGTAACCCTCAATTTATGATGCCTCAAATTACGTAATTTCAAAATTCAAAATTTATATCTTTGTAGATTTTGTTATTGTTACATTTGGTTTATATGAATTTCTAGAAGCTTCTGTAAATAAAACAAAAGGGACTACCTGAGTATTTTCCCTCTGCCAATGAGAAATGGGTGGAAACTTCCAGAAACTGATCAGCAATACAATAAAGTTCGTAGTAAATATAGCACTTGAAGCAGTGTAAAATATAAAGTTTTTTTATTACACAAACAAAACCGTTTTCGATACAAACGGTATCATCATGAGTTGCACATAGAACTAAACATTTATGTGGTTCTAGAATAGAACACAAAAAAAAATTTTTGTGTTGTATTCTGTTATCTAGGACAATATAATGTGTGAGTAATAAAGTGCACTACTCCAGAATTGTCGAGAAAATCGCCCAAGATGACGCCACTTTCCACTCAGTAAGAGTACTAAGTGGCGGGACGAAACAAGCCCTTCCAAAGGCTGCCCATCCCTGCGGAGAGATCAGCCGGATTGTGGAGGACGGGAATCGACGGGTCGGGCCTGGACTCCATGATAAATATTTTCAAGGGATGGGACCCGAGATTCGAATCCGGTCCTCCAGAGTGGAAAGCCGAAGCGTTTCCATGCGGCCAGTCCGGCCGACTGGATATAAATATTACAGATATGTTGCTGTAACAATCACTAAGGCTCCTATCTCAGCGGTAATCCTGCGAAAGAAGATATTGCATCCTTCTAAAGTGATACGGTTGCAAATCCTCGTCGTGCAGGATGGATAGTACGATACTTTTTTGCATATTTTACTCCCCTTTCCAATCAGGGAGATTATTAAAGGGGCGGGGCCAGTTCCAACCACGGGCTGCGCCCACACCAGTGGAGGGGGGTCGTATGGTGAAGGACAGGGATCACCGTGCCAGGCCCAGTACCCCGAAAATTCCGGGACCACACCCCGGATGCCAACCCGGGTCCTCCTGCGTGGTACGCCGACAGCGTTATCACTCGGCCATCCGGCCGCTCTGATAGTACGATACAATGATGCACATTTAACTATCGCGCAATTGCACGGCTACTGGTCATTCCTGTATTAATGCTAGTATGGCACTCACCAATGTGCATTTCCAGTATCTACATTTGCAGCAGTTATGACACTATTTCGCTCCTTCGACGGGTCAAAACATCGGATTATTACATAGATAAGGTGACATCGTGTCGGGTATTGCTGCCTATATATTCTTGCTGCTCGCAATGATGAGTCTTGCCATCTATCAAGAGGACATATCTCACTGTACGACACAATTAAAAAAATCGGAAAAGGCATTAACTAGCGATGAGATGAAATGAAAACCTTTAACAAACGCAGCATGAGCTAAGCTGTTGGCGTGAACTTTTTTCCTCTGACTTTTATACGCGGTATCGTACAAACAACTGATAATGCACACATTCGGATTTGCATATCCATCTCGTGCTTCATTTTTTACGTATATATCTATCTACTCTTGTACCATGAACCCTGGTAGATTTGTTTTTAGCGCTATTTCGAAACACCGGAAATGACGTCATAAAACTTTCTAAGCAAATATCTCCAGAATGCCCAGTTCAGTTGAAAAACGGACACTTTTCGGATTGGTTTTCGACAAAAAATGATGAGGTATGATTATTGTGTGGTCGACTTCACCATCTTGTATATAAATTACAATAATTTTTCACTGTTTCTTTTTGGATTGAAAGTTTTTATAAATTTTTTAATTTTATAAAATCAGTTATAGAGATCAAGAGCGGACAATCGCAGATCCTCAATAAGTTTTTATAAATTTTTTAATTTTATAAAATCAGTTATAGAGATCAAGAGCGGACAATAGCAGATCCTGATTAATTTCTCTATATTGAACTTTACCAAACAAAATTATTCTAATACTGTATTACGCTTAGTATAGTAACGTATTCAGGGACGTATTCAAGTACTGATTAGTGAGAGGCTGTTGATAGCTCAATCGGCAAATTTGCCTTTAATTAAATAAAATTTGCCGTTGGGTGTTGAATTTCACTATATATAATGATAACGACAATAGTTTCTTTTATAAAAAAAAAATTAACCTTATTTTTTCAGAGTAGCGGTTCCCAATTTCACATGGAATCCCAAAAATTTTTGTGAAATTCACTAATTTTATACAAAGAAATACTTCCACACTCATAATTTAAAGTCAAAAGTCTAATATCCGAACGCTTTGAGTGCGTTTGATATAAAAAGTGTTTCACCAAACAAATAACCGAATTTTCCTCGTATATACCCTCTATTGCTGGGTTACTGTAGTTTCTTTTTGAACGGTAGATAGCAGTGATGACTATTCAATCCCAGAGCCCCATTTGCTAAGAAGTCACCCGGGTCCTCCAGAGTGGAAAGCCGAAGCGTTTCCACGTGGCCAATCCGGCCGACTGTCCGACTCGTATTTGGCTTTCTTACTTTCGATTTCTTTCGCGCGCGTTTTGTTTTCGGGGACAAGTCATTACATAACCCCCATAGGGAATAGGGCCAAAAAAAAGTGAAGATGCCAATCAAGAAGCAATCTTAAATAAGAGTTTTATTGTTTTTTGTCAGGTATTAATTAATATTTTTTCATTAATATTTTAAATCTCTTAATAGAATAATCTAGTTTCGTGTGCCTCTTTTATTTTTCTTATTTAAGTATTAACTGTATGGAAAAAATTACTTTTCGGAATATGGTTTTTTCATACCTGAAACAGTCATTAGGCCTGCGAACCGGTTGTTAAATTATTTGAATTCCACCCCGGCAGTATTATTTATTTAATTTTAAAGAATTCATCTTCATAATTTATGAAAAAAAATAAAAAAAATATATATATATAAGCTCAAATCCATACCTTGCATCAAATGAATACCCAACTATTGCGTAATTACCGCTAATCAGCAGTTGCAAAGTGAGAGTTATAAATCCTGTCAAAATCAAAACAATCGATGAAAATATTCCAAGTTTAGGCCATCTGTAAAAGTAAAATGTACATTTTAAGTTGTTTTATATTCATGGCATATTAGTTTTATTGCTTATAACAACAGCAAATGTAATAATATATAGAAAATATTTTAATAAAAAAATTATCTAAATTCCATCAAAATTTTAAATTTACATTAGATTTTTAGCTAATGTAAATTTTATTTGCATTAAATAAACTGAATTTGCATGTAAATTTGATTTCACTTTTTGATGTGACTTTATATTTTATAAAGGCAGTCAATACATTTTGTTCAATTTTTTGAAATATTTTATAGTATTAGTGCTCCAAGCTATTCTATATAAAGCATCGTTAAGTTACGTTACTTAAGCAGCTATAACACATTTGGAATATTTTTCATCCTGCGGCAGCCAGAGGCCCACTATTAATGGAAAGTAAGGCCCTGGAGAATACGGGTTCAAATCCACGTCATAAACCTCCATTTTTTCAGGAGGGATCCGTGCCCGGCCAGTTGAACTCCGTCCTTCAGCCATCGGTTGACTCCATCATGGGTGTTGTCCAGCCTGTGATGGGCTCTCTAAGTGGCCGCCGCTAGATATAGTACATCCCTGGCAATATGGTGGCTTAACCTACCTAACCTAACCTAAAGAAACAAGAATGATGTTAGCAATGTGCATGCCAACAATATTAATTCGTCAGCCGAATTGGTCGCGTTTCCACTCTGGAGGACCCGGATTCGAATCTCGGGTCCCACCACTAGAAAATATTTATCATGGGATCCGAGCCCGGCCCCTCGATCCCCTTCCTCAACAATCCGAGGAGGAGGACCCGGATTCGAGTCTCGGGTCCCACCACTTGAAAATATTTATCATGGGATCCGGGCCCGGCCCCTCGATCCCCTTCCTCAACAATCCGAGGAGGGTCAGCCTGTGGAATAGCTTGTTTCTCCCCGCCACATAGTATTCTTCCGGAGAATTTTATTCAGGAGTGTGGCGTCATCTGTTGACAAAAAAACAATATTTATTCTATGTTGCATCTTGTTTTTTCGGTGCAGATCAGTTTTATTTCATTGCAATTGGCTAAGTTTTGATTGAATTGGGCGTTCTTATTATATAACAATGTTTCAAGCTCCTGGGAGAAAAAGAATTGTTATTAAATTTTTTATTCAGTAATAATAGGAGATGGATCCTAGTTCTTTCACCATCATCATCATCATCATTTTTTCTTATTTCATCCACTGCTGGATATAAATGCTTCCGTTATTTGTTTTCAGATGTATCTATCTTGTGCAATTTTCATCCATTGGGAACAAATTCTTTTTCTAATATCATCTCGCCATCTTCGTATTGCCACTCTGTAATTCTCTTGGTCCATCAGTTATCGATGTATCTTGCTATGTGGCCTGCCCAACGGCACTTACTACTTCTAACTGTTACCAATTTGTCTTCTACTTTAGTTTGTTCTCTTATCCATATGTTGTTCTTGCAGTCCCTCCTGGTGAATCCTAACATGTATTCTTCCATGCCTCTTTGAGTTATTGCAAGTTTCTGTTTAATTTCTTTGTAAGGATCCATGTTTTACAGCGGTAGATCATTATTGGTAGTATGCACATGTTGAAGAGTTTCCATTTGAGGCATATCGGTCTCCTATTGTTCCTTAGTAAGTTATTGTATCCGCCGTAGGCATGCCATCTCAACTGTATCTTATGTTGAATTTCTCTCATCTGGTCTCCATGTGTTGTTATTACTTCTCCTAAGTACATGTATTATTCTACCCTTTCCATTATCCGGCTTCTGTCGCACTGGTTGTGGGATTACTTCTGTATTGGGATTATCTGTATTCTGGTTGTGGGATTACTTCTGTATTGGGATTATCTGTATTCTGGTTGTGGGATTACTTCTGTATTGGGATTATCTGTATTCTAGTGGTGGGATTACTTCTCTATTGGGATTATCTGTATTCTATTGATATATACCTTTGTCTTTTCCTAGTTTATTTGCAGTCTTGTTTTGTTTTTTGGCACCCTTTCCAATCAGGATGTTACTAAGGGGCGGGGCCAGTTCCAATCACGGGCTGCACCCACACCCGTGGAGGAGGGCCGGATGGTGAAGGACGAGATCGCCGGACCAGGCCCAGCACCTCGAAAAAACTTTTCAGGAGATACCAGACCCGGGACGCGAACCCGGGTCCTCCTGTGTGGCACGCTGACACACTACAATTCGGCCTCACTTTCTGTCTTCAGGTCACTTGGCATTTCTGCAGTTTATTTGGTTTTTTGAGCGAAAAGTATGTTGTCTGCAAATCAAAATGGCTGAAATACTCTCCATTGAGGTTTATGCCTTTGTGTAAATCTTTCTGTATGTTAAAAAAACCAATTGATTAATCAATCTAACCTAACCTAATTTAGGAATGACATTAAAGTAGAAAATAAATTATTTTTGTTTATAATTTGCATCGTAAGTTATCTGATTGATTTCTAATAAGTTGTAGCGTAAATTCAAATGAAACGTTATAACAGTTATAGGTTTAGTTAAGCCATCATATCTCACAAGGTATATACTTTATCTGATGGCAGCTACTTATAGTGCTCAACACAGGTTGGCCAACACCCATGGTGGGGTCAACCGGATGGTTAAAGGATAAGGTTCAACGGGCAGGGCCCGGACCCCTCATGAAAAACTGGAGCTGTGGGACCCAGATTTCAATCCGGATCGTCCAAGGTGGTAAGTCATAGCTTTACCACTAGTGATTGTGTTTTCTCGAACTATTTGCTTTCTCAAGATTTGGTAATTTCCGAATTAGTAATTTATTTATTTCTCGAGATTCCTTTTCGAAAATTTTCGATATTTTAATTAAAATGTTTAGTAAAAATATCTGTTTTTAATAAGGATAAATACAAAGTGGGGCAGAAAAATTCGTGCAAAATGAAAACAAATAATATTGGATGTTTTTTTATATTTGTTTTTTATTTAATATTTTAATTATATTGAAAAAATAATCGTATTTGTTTTATAATTACTGAGTTTTTATTAAAATAATTTATTCAATACAGAGAGTCAATTCGTTTATCTGCTAAACGAGTCCTGCTCTGGATATAAAAATTTCAGAAATGGAATTTTTGTGCCCAAACTTATGTAGACCTATATGAGTTTTTAGCCTGGTATACTGCTTGTTTTTTACACTTCACAATATTAGACTATCTACAGATTCTAGACCACAGAAACATCGCTTAAAAAAGGTTTAGGACCCATCAATTTTGGCTACCTAATATTCTAAGAAAGCTGTACAGTCGTGACCATTGAGTGAAGATGGGAGTTTTTGCGAATGATTGAGTGTTAGGTATTTATTCATATCCTCTGAAACACTGTATCAGATCACACTACATTGTATTTCCTATTTACCATAGAAGTCATTAGACGTAATTGTTACTGTGGTGAATCGCTGAATGTGTAAAACTCAGATAAAGTGGTAAGCAGTTAGTTAAGGCCACCGATCGCTACAATATATTGGCGCTACAATTCGGCGCCAAAATTTACCAGGTCATTTTAAATGAGTTTTATCTGCATTTTTAATATTTACTATGATTCCAGTTCCACATCTCCAGTATTTCAGGAGGGGTCTGGGCCCGGCCTATTTTTTTTTGTTATCAGATGACGCCACTTTCCATTCAGGGAGAATACTAAGTGACGGGGCGAAACAATCCTTTCCACAGGCTGCCCACCCCTGCGGAGGGGTCAGCCGGATTGTGGAGGACGGGGATCGACGGGCCGGGCCCGGACCCCATGATAAATATTTTCAAGGGGTGGGACCCGAGATTCGAACCCGGGTCCTCCAGAGTGGAAAGCAGAAGCGTTTCCACGCAGCCAATCCGGCCGACAAATCAGATATTTATTTGGGTTGTGTTATGCATCAAATGGCGGTCGGATTGGCCGCATGGAAACGCTTCTGAACCCGGGTCCTCCAGAGTGGAAAGCAGAAGCGTTTCCACGCGGCCAATCCGGCCGACAAATCAGATATTTATTTGGGTTCTGTTATGCATTAAATGGCGGTCGGATTGGCCGCATAGAAACGCTTCTGCTTTCCACTCTGGAGGACCCGGGTTCGAGTCTCGGGTCCCACTCCTTGAAAATATCTATCATGGGGGTCCGAACCAGGCCCGTCGATCCTCGTCCTCCACAACCCAGACCCCTCCGCAGGGGTGGGCAGCCTGTGGAAGGGCTTGTTTCGCCCAGTGACCCCTCCTCAGGGGTGGGCAGCCTGTGGAAGGGCTTGTTTCGCCCCGCCATATGGTATTCTACCAGAATGGACTGTGGCGTCATCTGTTGACAAAAAACTTGCCTATGGCATAATATGACAGGTCTACAATAAAAGAAATCTTTAAAATTGCAATTAAAATAAATGATTTTTGTACAATTTATTGATTTGTGTATTATTTTAGGATTACATGCTTATTTTAAGTATTATTTAGTGATTAAATTCAGATAATTTTCTTTTATCAGAAAATAAAATCTTGAGCACAGTCGCTATTTACCACGCGGCCGACTATAATATTTATAAAGAAATAAAAATAAAATACCTGTCTAATAAGAATACTAATGGTAAAGTAATAATTGTTATTTGCATTAGAGCGTCTATAAACCATAAATGTAACAATGGGAGGGATAACTGCAATGGGATAAAATTATTATAATTAAAATGAAATACAATAAATTTTGAATAATTGAAGGGTTTGGTGCAAGAACCAGTTAAGTCACAAAAAGCACATTTCGGGAATATGAATATGTATTTGGACTTACCTGGTTTTTGCATCAAATATATAAAATTTGACATACGACTTGTAAAAGAGGACGTAAATAACATGACAACAAAATATAAACCAAAATTGAATCATAAGTTATCACTGTGTTTTTATATATGATTCATACAATAACTCATTTTCAACCAAAAGTGGACTTAACTGGTTTTTGCACCAAACCTTTCAATTATATAAATTTAAATAATTCTTAACCAGTGTTTTCTAACCTGATCCTTGAAGGAAAAGAAATCATTCATAAAAAGAAAATATTTCCACCAATTTGTTTCAGCATTACGAGATAATTTAAATATAGTATGCCAGTGTGGACCATCAGCGACCAGTGGAATAAGTATCATTATACCCAAAGTAAACATTATTGGAATAATAAATCTGAAATAAAAATAATTTATTTTCAAGATTTCAGAGTACAAGTAAATTAAAAATACTTAATATAATGAGAAATTATATGGTCAAACCTTTTAAATCTCTTCAGTAAGAGTACAATGTAGTTACGCATGGAAATATTTGTTCTTTTTCTTTGAGGAGACATCATTAAAAATCCACTAAATATATTCAATTCAAATTAAATTAGTAACAAATAAATTCATAAAATGAGTATAAATATGTATATGCATATCTTTATTTAATATAGCATAAACGCATCTAAAATTATGATAAAGAAAAATCTGTTCTTTATCAATATGATAAGTTGGTTTTAGTTAATCAGCAATATTGAATTTGGCATATATGGCATTTGGCAGTGACCACATTTACAGCACATCACAGACTGACTAACACACGTGATAAAATCAACCAAATGTTACAAGGACAGAATTCAATGGGCAAGATCTGTATCCTTCTTGAAAATATAGAAGTATCCGGAATTAAACCCAAATTCTCATTGACTACATTCGAACTGGTAGCTCCTGTTCTTTCATTCTGAATTCTCTGGCCGGATGACAGCGATGGAAGCGTGCTGTGATTCCACCCTGTAGAATCCAGGATCAATTCCCGGGTCCCACAAGGTTAGGTTAGTTTAATTTCCACTGGCCAACACCCATGATGGAGTCAACTGGAAGTTTTTCGGGAAACCCTCCAGAAAACTGAAGGTGTGGAACACGGTTTTGGACCCGGATCCTCCAGGGTGGTAAGCCACAACTTTACCACGTGGCCATCCGGCCGACGGGTCTCACAAGATTCATTTACTCAATAAATGTACAATTGTACTAAATGTGCTCAATAAGTATAAAGTTGTACAAAATATGCTGAATAGATATACAAATGTAAATTTGTGCAAAATTTATGCCACGGGTGCACATTTGTACAAAATGTATGCACTGAGTGTACATTTATACAAAATGTATGCAATAGTTTGTAACTTGTACAAAATATACGCAAAAGGGGTACAATTGTACAAAATGTGCGCAAAAAGTATATAATTGTACAAAATATGATCAATAAATGTACAAATATACACTTGTACAAATTTTACGCAACAAGTGTACAATTGTACAAAATGTACGTAATAGTGTATATTTATACAAAATGTATGCAGTGGTTGTACAATTGTACAAATGTATACAATAAGTGTACAATTGTACAAATTATACTCAATAGATGTACTAAAGTACACTAGTACAAAATGTACAATTTATATCCCACTTGATGCAGTCGTACAAAAAATACATGAATTGCATACAATTTAAGAAAATATGTACAATACAGGTACAGATGTAGAATTGTATAAAATGTTCGCATTCCGTGTATAACTTACACATTGTATGACTTAGGTGCAAAAGTGCACATAAGTCAGTGTACAAAATGCGTACAATAGGCTTATAATGTATGCTAATGATGCACAATTGCAAAATGAAAAGTGTATATTATCATTGTACATCTGTACTGTACAGTGTTCTCATTATAATATAATATGCAGCAGTTATGGTGACTATTTCATAAAGATGATACTGAATTATTTGAAATTTTATTTGGAAAATTATTTGAATTTTTATTTCAAATAACGTATTTATTTAAATAATTTTTTATTTGCAAGTAAATTATTTGACAAATAATTTATCATGGAAATTATTTCAAATAAATTATTTGAAAGATAGATTATCTTCAAATAACGTTATCTTTTATTTGGCAATATTCAATTATTTGAAAAATTATTTCTTATTTGTTATTTCAAATAAAATTTGCCCAGGTTTGGGTCACCTAATCTAATCGGTTAAGGCATTGGGGTGCTATCCAAAAGATCCCGCTAAGAGTCCGGTGCGGTGGCAAAAAAATTGATTTAAAAATTATAGTATAATCATTAATTACTAGATGGCGCTACTTTAGCTCTAAATTCTGAATTTAATTAATTAATTATTAACTCAATAGATGGTGACACCATAGCTTTAATTCAAAAATAATCGTAGAAAAATTTAATATAGACTTAGTCCGCCAGGGGAAGTTTGGCTGTGTTGATTTACGTAATTTGAAATGGTTAATTCCGTGATTAGTGTTGATTAGAGTGTGTTAAACAAATATAATTATTAGTTTAAAGATTGCGCTAATATTTTTTGAATTATTGAATTTTATGTTTTATAGATGGCGAAAAAGTTTTATAAAAATTTTCTTATTATTAAAAATACTAAGCGTTATAATTAAAAATAATAATAATCATTTAAGTAATTTTTTCACGTCATGTAAATAACAGACAAAATCACATAACGAATTCCAACTTTTCCGAGAGATATAAAGGATTTTTAACGAATTTAATGCTTTTTAAGTTAATATAATAGTTTCTTCATGATGATATAACTAAATGAACTTCTGGCCATAAACCATCTGAAATTCGAATATATTTTAGTCTGTCAAATTCTTATTTAGTCAAGATGTTGGTCGCAGTAGAAATATATTAAGCAACGAATTTGGAGGATTTAGATTTCAATTTTCGAATTCCAAATCTGCAGAACTTCAGGAGGAGCCCGGCTCGACTTATTCAATCCCATCCTTCATATGACGGCTGACTCTAACTGCTAAAGACTGAATAGCAGTGTAATAATGCATTTATTTACCTCCTTAAATCAGATATGGGCAAACTTTCTATATAATGACCATATTTTAAATTGAACACGGCGAGTTCGAATTGACGCCGGCAACACATGAGAGAAAAAAGTAAAAACAAATGTGGGTAAATCACAATTACTTATTCATATGTGAGTATAAATTAACATAATTTTCTATTCTTAATGTGACTTGTGGAACTGATGTAAATATATCCGTAATATATTCGAAATATTTGAATATTATTCATTCTTACAAATTATTTTTGAGATGTGAGTCTGTTAACCTATTTCTTGTTTTACTTTTTATTAAAATCATTTGTGAGAAAAAATTGTTCACATTCGTGAGTTGTAGAAAATAACGATAGAGTTTTTGCTGTATACGTCCTTAAGTTAGGAAATTGATTTTTTTGATAAAAGTTTTATAAATATATTCCAAATTTTTTCTTCAAAGATATCTCTCTAATCTAAATTACTTTGCAAGTCTAATGTTCATTTAGTGCATGTTCTACATTTATTGAAAATGGCACTGTAAAAATCCGTATTTCGTTTCTCGGTTAAAGAATTATTTATATATTTTGCAACATTTTGTGCGGGCTGCACAATATAGAGTAAAGTAACCAAATATGGAATAGTATCCCTAATATGGAATACCGGCATTTCTCGTAAACAAATAATCCTAGACGCAATAAACAATGATCTCTTTCAATCAGTGTATGCGCGTACAGGTTTCAACTTGTCAGTCGAGCGAGTGCTGTGTCCGCGGTGAGACTGTTTTGTTTTGTCACTGTCAGAAAACTTTCTATGGTACGTAAAAATTAAGTATTTTTCGTAATGTAATTGGAAATAGTATTGTATTTATTACATCTATGCATTGTATAAATGTTTGTTTGAAAGTTTTAGAGGTTTTTTATTGTCTTATTTTGTTTAGTTTAAAAATATGAATATAAATTTAAATTAGTTAGAAATGCCAAATATGGAATAGTCCGTGGGGTCCAAATATGGACCATTCCATATTTGGATCCCAAAACATCAGCTGACTGGATAACTATAGTCCGGCTGAGCGAAATGTGCTCATTAGAGGACGTCTCCATTATCCAAATAGGGAGAGTCACGTACCGAACATGTGTTCGTGTTCGAAAGTTCGGAACACGTGTTCGTGTTCCGAAGAATTCCATCGGTGATTCTAAAGCAACTGGTTTTAAATTCAATACAAGAGTTCCATTAGGATTAAAGATTGTAAATTGCATTTAGTCCAGGTAAGAAAATTTTTTAAATCCTAATCGACTCTCCCTATTTGGATACTGGAGACGTCCCGATCTTGAACTAATGCGCATGATCACAACTGCACATTTCGCTCAGCCGGACAGTATTTTAATTTTGCTTTTTTTTCAGAATGGCGGCCATTAACTCAAAAGAAAAACGAAAAAAATGGAATACAGATCATATGGCGGAAGCTATAAAAATGTTTAGAGAAAAAAAATGGGTTATTTGAAAGCTGCAAAACACTTTGATATACCGAGATCTACTTTGTTTCGCTTATGCCAGAAAAATGAACGATCTCCAGAAGAAGCCGCAGCCACTACATTAGGAAGAAAAACTGTGTTAGGTGTCCATCTTGAAAGTCTTTTAGTAGAATATATTTTAAAGATGGAGAGCAAGTTTCATGGCTTGACGAGAAACGATGTTCGCAGAATGGCGTATATGTTGGCAAAACGTAATCGCTTGGAGGATCCGTTTGGTGAGTCCGGAATGGCTGGAAAAAAGTGGCTGAAGCTATTTTTAAAACGTCATAAGGAAAAACTATCGTTGAGAAGACCCACTAGCACGTCTTTTGCAAGAGCGTTTGGATTCAGTAAAGAAAAAGTGGACGCCTTTTTTGATCTCCTCGAAGACGTCTATGCTAAAAATAACTATTCTCCGAATCGCATATACAACGTTGACGAAACAGGGCTTACAATTGTACAAAGCAAGATACCCCAAGTCGTCGGCCATAAAGGGAAACGGCAAATAGCTTCACTTACCTCAGCTGAAAGAGGCTCATTAATGACAATAGTTATTGCTATGAACGCCACTGGTCATTTTGTGCCTCCCTTCATTATTTTCCCCAGGAAAAATATGAGTGTACAGCTAATGAGAGGCAGTCCCCCAGGTGCTGTTGGCGTTGCACATCCATCAGGGTGGATACAAATGAATATATTTACTGATTGGTTCAAACATTTCATCAAACACACAAACCCAACCCCAGAATCGAAAGTTTTGTTGATCTTAGATGGTCACTTTACTCACACTCGTAACATCGACGTGATAGAACTTGCTAGAGAAAACAATGTAGAAATTGTATCCATACCTCCGCACACATCTCACAAACTCCAGCCACTGGACAAAACTTTTATGGGACCACTGAAAACTTATTACAGTGAAGAAATACGAATGTGGATTAGAAATAATAACAGGCCACTAAGTCCTTATGACATCGTCGAGCTATTTGGCAGGGCTTACTTGAAAGTACAAACAGGTGAGATTGCAGCGAATGGGTTTCGTGTTACAGGACTATGGCCATTGAATAAAAACATATTTGGCGAGGTCGACTATCTTGCTGCGCATCAGGATGCAGTTAAAGATGGCTGCACAATCAATGTTACACCAACGAAATCAAGTTCCCAGTCTAAAGAACCATCAATGGCCAATTCAAGATCACCTGATGACAGTGTGACTTTAACTGAAGCTTCAACTTTTACACCCAGACAAGACATAGATCTTGAACCAGAACTCTCAACTTCCGGGCTCTCTCGCAGCAGTCTAAGTCTGGTATCTCCCTATGATATCAACCCAGTGCCAGATAAAAAAAGAAAAATATCTAACAGGGGAAGAAAAGCATCTGTTGCAGCAATAATCACGTCTTCACCTTACAAAAATGACCTCATAGATAAAAGTAAGAAGAGAGAAAAAAAGAAAATAAATTGACAAAGGCAAAGAATAAAAAACAGAACGAAAAGAAAACGAAAGGCAAACAACCAAAAGAGAAAACCAAGGCTAAGAATAATCCAGCTGATTCAAATGATGACGAGATGATACATTTTGACACAGACAGTGAGCCCGATGCATTGATAGGACAGGAAACGCCTGACTCAGAAGATGCGGAGTGTATGTTCTGTCATAGACTGTTTTCTGAAGATACTCGAGGAGAAACCTGGATCAAATGCCTTGTGTGCGGACTCTGGGCACATAATGATTGCGCTGGTGCAGAGTTCGACACCTGGATTTGTGATTATTGCAAATAGTTATGTTCCTTTTTATATTTGACCAAAGATCCTAAAATATTTCATAGAAGTTAAGGTTGATTTTTAATAGTTACTGTAGTATTCCATATTTGGGGTACTATTCCATAATTAGATACCTTTATGTTTATTTTGTTTTTGAGAAATTATACTACTTATAATTAATAAATATAACACAAGACTGTTACTATGTAAAGCGCAAATGTATGACTGATTGTAATTACGATTAAAAGTTTTTGATTTTTAATTTGTTTATTTTATGTGTAAAAAACAAAACGGTATTCCATATTTGGTTACTTTCCTCTATTATTGCAAGGGTTGTCAACCCCTGCTTTAGAGGATCAGGATACAATCTCAGATTCCACAAGTGCAGTGTGTTCAGGTATACTAAAACGGACAGATCCGGAAGGACGAAATCTGTCCCTTCCTGAACCCCTCCATCGATTCACACCATTCGTTCTTCTAGTTAACCCATCCTTCATTCTAACTACCTATTGGATCAAATCCTATATATAGGCTGTAGTGGGTTCTAGACTTGGGGTCGCTAAATAAAGTATACTTCACGAGGAATATGCAGCTTATCTAATCTATCCATTACCGAATCTTACTTTTGCAGGGTGTTTTCAATATGGGACCGAATCAGTCGTTATAATCACTATATCCACTAACAGCTTACTTCACTTCGATTGTGAACAGTCCGTGATAGACAGTGAAATGCCTAGCATTTTAGTACCCAACGAATTGAAAGCAGAAGAAATTCAAACAGAAAAACAGAGATTACTGAGGAGGAATACTGAGCCTTTATAAAAGAATTATTCAGACACTGAATAATTAAATTAAAAATCACAAAAATGTAATAAAAATGAAAATAAAACTTCCCTGTAACTGATAGACAGAAATCCATCCAGTATACCCCGATTAAACCAGAAATAAAAACATTGGACTGCTAGAATTGTAAAACCATTTTATTTCGTGTCTGCCAATTTGTGATGAGTCATAAACACAACAATCACAAATAATCAAATAACCAATCACATTATATCTTGTATATGTTGTTTTTGTATGTAACATTTTGCCGCTACATATGAAGAATATGATGACAAGGGAGAATTAGAATTCCATCACCAGGTTCCCCATTAGAGGATGGAGAATAGGTTACAACGCGGCAGGTTTAATATTTTTCTTTAATATTATGTTGATGTGAAACTTTGGATTGAACACCTATCAGGTGGCAGCAAATGCATTTCCATCGCCATCAGACCGATGATAAAAAATTAAATGTAATTGATCAAAATTATGATGGTCCCAAATATATCATAAGAAATAAAAGGGGTTAGAAATTGCAATAGCTCTCTCGGAAGTAGCGAAATCAGAAATATCAATCTTTAATATATTGCAATATATCTTGTATATGTTGTTTTTGTATGTAACATTTTGCCGCTACATATGAAGAATATGAAGACAAGGGAGAATTAATTCCATCACAAGGTTCCCCATTAGATGATGGAGAATAGGTTACAACGCGGCAGGTTTAATATTTTTCTTTAATATTATGTTGATGTGAAACTTTGGATTGGACACCTATCAGGTGGCAGCAAATGCATTTCTATCGCCATCAGACCGATGATAAAAAATTAAATGTAATTGATCAAAATTATGATGGTCCCAACTATATCATAAGAAATAAAAGGGGTTAGAAATTGCAATAGCTCTCTCGAAAGTAGCGAAATCAGAAATATCGCTCTTTAATATATTGCAATTTTTGGTTGATATCGAAATTATCCATACACGAAAATTATAAATTAATGTTGTGCATAATATAAAAGAAAATATGAAATAGCCTTTTATGTATACAGTCAATTCTCGCAATTCGTGATTACGTTCCGTAAATTCTTCGCGAATACTGAATTAGCGAATAGTGAACTATTGTACCTATGGGAAATATAGAGTTCTAATTAGGTTCTTGCGAATCTTTCTTCCCAACGTTTTCATACTTGGTTTATGTGTTTTTCTGTTTATAGACACTTTATTTAATTTGTATTACATTACTTATAAATAATTACAGTATATGCAGTGTATAGTACAATATACAGTATTATAATTACAATAATCTTTATTTAATTTTAAAAAACATTAACTATGTAGTTAATAAAACCTTACTTTTGATTGATAGTTTTGATGTTGCAAGATGTTTGATGTGACAGCTGATACATTGTCTTCCTGAACTACGTTGAAAAACTGCATCAGCCTTGTCTGCGTCGCTTTTTGTCTCAGATCTTCTAAAATTTCGGGGTAAGGAGCAAATGCGCAGGAAGTTAGAGCTTAAATTTGATGCTGCAGCAAAGCATACGGTCACATTCTTCTATTGTACTGGACAATATGAACAGACTTTTGGCCTACCTGCGGTCTGTGGAGTGAGCAAGGATAGGTAATGAGAAATTTTCCTGCAAACCGATTCAGAGACTACATTTGGTGGTAACAAACAATTTCCTTTATTAGAGAGAGAGAGAGAGAGAGAGAGAGAGAGAGAGAGAGAGAGAGAGAGAATTTACATTGGTAACAGTATTTCCGCTGGTCAGCGGGAGTCCGCAAATAAGAGCGAAAACTCCGCGAATAACGATGTCTCGCTTTTTGCCTCAAATCTTCTAAAATTTCGGGGTAAGGAGCAAATGCGCAGGAAGTTAGAACTTAAATTTCAGGCTGCAGCAAAGCATACGGTCACATTCTTCTATTGTACCTGCGGACAATATGAACAGACTTTTGGCCTACCTGCGGTCTGTGGAGTGAGCAAGGATAGGTAATGAGAAATTTTCCTGCAAACCGATTCAGAGACTACATTTGGTAACAAACAATTTCCTTTATTAGAGAGAGAGAGAGAGAGAGAGAGAGAGAGAGAGAATTTACATTGGAAACAGTATTTCCGCCGATCAGCGGGAGTCCGCAAATAAGAGCGAAAGCTCCGCGAATAACTGGAGGTGTGGTTACAAATAAATTTTCGCAAATAGTTGAATACGCGAATACGGAATCTGCAAATAACGAGAATTGACTGTATATACATTATTTTGTATTTAAAATACAAAATAATGTATATACAAGGATCACACTTCTTCATCCCTGTATATACATTATTTTGTATTTTAATAAAGCATGGAATTATATACAGACAGGGCTGCCGAGAGGGGTGAAATCCGAGACTTTTGTGGCGGGTCCGGTATCGAAAAGGGTCCGACCGTCGAGTCCTGACGTGTCACATATCATGTCCGATAGTTCGCAGCCCGCCACAAGAGCGCACTGTCTATCATCCAAACCAGTTATGCTGACATATCGTGTCCGATAGTTCGCAGGCCGCCACAAGAGCGCACTGTCTATCATCCAAACCAGTTATGCCGTCGGCCGGATTGGCCGCGTGGAAACGCTTCGGCTTTCCACTCTGGAGAACCCGGGTTCGAATCTCGGGTTCCACCCCTTGAAAATATTTATCATGGGGTCCGGGCCCGGCCCGTCGATCCCCGTCCTCCACAATCCGGCTGACCCCTCCGCAGGGGTGGGCAGCCTGTGGAAGGGCTTGTTTCGCCCCAACACTTACACTTACGTACTCTTACTGAGTGGAAAGTGGCGTCATCTGTTGACAAAAAAAAACCAGCTATGCCAGCGGCCGGTTGGCCGAGTCGTAAAGCTATCGGCGACGCAGGAGGATCCGGGATCGCGTCTCGGATTTTTTTGGGGAACTGGACCCCGTCCGATGATCATTGTCCTTCACCATCCGGCCCCCTCCATGGGGTGTGGGTGCAGCCCATGGTTGGAACTGGTACTGCTCCCTTAGTAATTCCCCTGATTGGAAACAGGTGTAAAATATGCAAAAAAACAGTTATGCCAAAATAAACCATTGCCCATAAAACAGAATTTTGATAGACAAAGATTTTAAAATTTTTATTCATCCCCTCATCGAAAGTTTTTAAATTTTTTGGACTAATTTCAGATGAGGCACCGAGTCGTAAAGCTATAGGCGTGCCACGCAGGAGGATCCGGGATCGCGTCTCGGATTTTTTTGAGGAACTGGGCCCGGTCCGATGATCATTGTCCTTCACCATCCGGCCCCCTCCTTGGGGTGTGGGTGCAGCCCATGGTTGGAACTGGTACTGCCCCCTTAGTAATTCCCCTGATTGGAAACAGGTGTAAAATATGCAAAAAAAAAAAAACAGTTATGCCAAAATAAACTATTGCCAATAAAACAGAATTTTCATAGACAAAGATTTTAAAATTTTTATTCATCGCCTCATCGAAAGTTTTTAAATTTTTTGGACTAATTTCAGATGAGGAAATAAAAATTTAAAAATTCTCTTTTTATTTAGATTAGGTTAGGTTAATTAGATTAATCCGCCATATCCTCATGGGATATTCTGTATCAGGCGGCGCGGCGGCCACTTATAGAGCCCATCAAAGGCTGGCCAGTACCCATGATAGGGTCAGCCAGATGGGTGAAGGATGGGATTCAACAGGCAGGGCAGGGCCCGGACCCCTCCGGAAAACTGGAGGTGTGGTATCCGGATCCGAGTCACGGTCAGCTACACGGCCATCCAGCTGCTCTTTTTATTTAATGTTTGTATTTTGTATGATATGTAATATATCGAATTTTGAATTTATTGTACATTTGTTTTAATAAATATTTAATATTTTATATGATTTTTTTATTAAACCAAAATGATGTACTTTTTTAAATGGGGCCTGGACCACAGACTTGTTATGGGCCCGAAAATGTCTCTTGGCAGCCCTATATACAGATGCCATTTATGGAGTGTATGATATTCTTTATGCATAAAAAAATAACGATTTTATAGTAATTTTTGAATTTATTGTACATTTGTTTTAATAAATATTTAATATTTTATATGATTTTTTTAAACCAAAATGATGTACTTTTTTAAATGGGGCCCGGACCACAGACTTGTTATGGGCCCGAAAATGTCTCTTGGCGGCCCTATATACAGATGCCATTTATGGAGTGTATGATACTCTTTATGCATAAAAAAATAACGATTTTATAGTAATTTTTTGAAACAAGAAGAAAATCGTTTATATTAATATCAATCACAGTTTAAAATTTCATTTTATTACAATATGAGTTTAATTGCAAACCTTCTATTAAAAATTCGATATAATTTTTCACAAAACAATAGGAATGTGTGACATATAGAAGAAGATCTAAAAATAGCTGATATCATTAATAATACTCTCAATATTTAAATTCGTGAGTAATTTCAATAATATTTACTGATAATATTATTGTCAATCTCTGTATTATTTTATGTTTTATTGAATATAACAAAGTTGGTCTAACTTCATATCACTATGAGCCACATATGAGAATCTTAAATACTTGAGAACCCAATCAAATTATTTTTGGGTCAACGAAAATCGTATTCAATATTTTTATGTAATCTTAACAATAGTTTCAAAAATTGTTTATGATATATTTCACACACGCTTTATTTCGTATAAATGCTCATAAATTGCGCAGTATTGTTAAGAAAATAGAATATAGCATAAATGTAGAGGATGAAGGTGGTTTTGCACTATTATTACTTTTTACAATAAATGAATAAATTACAAATATACTATTTTTTAAAAATGAAATGAAATGTATTTTCTCCATATTAATTATTGACTCTCATGGTATGCAGTCACGGGAAGGTACCAAAGGGCCGTATGTGGCTCGCCAGCTTCAATTTGCCCACCGTGGTAATATAAGTTTAACTATTGCTATATGTTATATTTCATAATTTTATATATAGAATTAATGAATTATTTCATATTCTTTATTTTAACTTCTATTCTATATAATAATTTATAACTTTGCCCTCTATTTCTTTCACATTTGACAAAATAACTGCGAAATAAGAATTAAATAACAAGAAAAATTGAATATAGTACATCTCAGAAATAGTTTTAGGGAAAATTATATCTGATATCATGTGTTAACTCTTCCAACTGCCTTAAGAGATTAGAGCATTCCACAACTGACTTATCTGAAAAGAATAAATAAAAACTTTGCCTATTCTCCGGTAATAATTCTATCTCACAAACGTTGCCAAGTTCGCTATATTCATAATTATGTCACGCAATGACAAGTATATTAAATTAATGTATTTAATTTGTCTTTCGTTAGTATTGATTTGACAGTATAAAATTTATTTATTTAATCATGCTTCTTATTTAAACTATTATTAGAGCATTCCACAACTGACTTATCTGAAAAGAATAAATAAAAACTTTGCCTATTCTCCCGTAATAATTCTATCTCACAAACGTGAGATAGAATTATTACGGGATTTAATCATGGATTTAATCAATTATACGGGATATTTAATTATGCTTCTTATTTAAACTATTGTTTGAGTAAACAAAAAAATCAATAATATCTCGATGAACATAATAATTTTAACTTAAATGGACTACCATTAAATTAGTAAATAATTAATAGTGCTTACGAGCTTTATGCTACGTATACACGAGACAGTTAATTGTGATTAAATTGTTTGATTAAGTTTACGTTTATACGCGTAAACCCGAACATGATTACTGATGGTGAGAAAATGCAAACAATGAATTAATTTGTTTTCAGAACTTTTTTAATTGCCTTTCTATCTGGTATTGACCTCACAATTCTCTCCTCCATTCCTACATGAGGAAGAAAACACGTTTAAAATGGCGGATCACTGACTAAGTCGGTTAACTGCAAAACACATAATAATAATTGGTCTGATGAGGAAGTTGTATCGTTTTGCAATGTTTAGAAAGAACTCGCTAGATTTGTTTTATGTGAAAAAATGAAAACATTATGATATTAAGAATGTAGTGTAGCTCTGCTTGATACTAAATAATTAAAGGGACAGTTAATTGTGATTAAATTGTTTGATTAAGTTTACGTTTATACGCGTAAACCCGAACCTGATTACTGATGGTGAGAAAATGCAAACAACGAATTAATTTGTTTCCAGAACTTTTTAATTGTTTTGCCTTCTTCTGAGTTTATAACGTATGTTTCAACTTTTATCCATTTATCTCTGTATGGACATTAAACTTATGGCTATGCATATGGATTCCAGTCGAATACGTTCGGTAAATACAATATAACATAATAAATAAGTTCTAATTAGTATTCTAATAACCTAATAAATAAGTTCGGTAACTACAATATCTACTTAAAATTGAAGAATTTATAGAGCCTGCCAAATTTCCTTATGTACCAATTGGTTTGTTAACTTATATATGGTACGACACACGCAAATGAAGATATATATAGAGTTCTATGAACGAATTTTAGCTATAATGTACTTACTTGTAAGGAATTCCAGGTCTAATTTATTCTAAATTTAAAAGAGTGGCTTAAAGATAAAAAGGAATATTCAGCAAGAAATATTGAGTATTGTTAAATGCATAACAATATGATGTCGCATTATTAAGAAAATTCGAGAAAATTAAATTTAAATTATTTTCGTTTATAGGATTTATTAATTGGAATAAATTCTTAAGATGTTAAATGTAAGAGAATAGGTATTCTATATTAATTCAGCAGAAATATTATTTTAAAGTTTATAAAAATTTTCACAATACGATTGATGGGTGTTTCTTTATCTTCTATATTTTGTGATCACCCGCTTCTCCCTATGTATTCTTTTCTCCTAAAACAATTTCTACCGTTCGATTTCGGCCATGTGGCCAACTCTACGAACTGCCACCTGCCTTTATATTTTTTTGCTGGATTTTCTCAAAATCTTTGCCTCTGTCATAGGATTTCAAACATATTTATCATCTCTAGATCGAATCTTCTGTATTTTTTGCCACCAGCCTCTTCCTATGTATTCTTCTCTCTTAAGAAAATTTCTACCGTTCGGAGTCGGCCATGTGGCCAACTCTACAAACGACCACCTACCTTTATATATTTTTCCTCAAAATCTTCCCTTCTGTCATTGGATTTCGGCCATTTTCATCTTCTCTAGGTTGAATCTTTTATATTTTTTGCCCACCCGCCTCTTCCTAGGTATTTTTCCTTCTTAAGAAAATTTTTACCGTTCGGAACGAATATTCGATCATCTTCAATAGAAAACTCGACAATTCTCTGTTTTTCTCACTAATTCCTCCTTATATTCGTCCTTTCCTACCTTTATATTTTTTTACTGGATTTTCTGATAATCATTTCTTCTTTAATTATATATTGGCCGTCGTTATCTTCTCTAGTTCGATTCTTCTATATTTTTTGCCCTTCCGCCTCTCCCTATATATTCTTCTCTCTTGAGGAAATTTCTACTGTTCAGAGTCGGCCATTGTGGCCAACTCTATCAACGGCACACCTATTTTAAATCCATTCTATCTTTTATTTTTTCATCTGCAAATCTTTGCTTCTGTTATTGGATTTCGGCCATCTTTACCTTCTCTAATTCGACTCTCCTATATTATTTGCCCTCCATGCCCTCCCTGTTTCTTCTTCTGTTTTAAGAAAACTTATGCCGTTCGACTCTTCCACAATTGCCAACTCTACTAACAGCCGAGTGTCTACTAATGTTGAATTTAATATGATACGCATCAATTTATTTTTTTATAAAAAAATCAGATAGAATATTAAAATCTATATTAAAAGTTAACAACTTTGACAGTTTAACTGTGATCATTTCAGAAATCCAACGTCGAAATTCCTCTCACTTAAACCAGAAGTCCGAATTTTCCGTCAACAATTAGCTTCCATTGTAAACAATCGAACAATGTGTTCTAAGATATTGTTATTATAATTTGAATTTTTTGCATAAATTTATAATTTTTTTTTTAATTTTTAATTGCTCGGTATTTTTAAAATTATTCGTGTGCCTCTGATATACATTCAAATCTGTAAGTTTTTCACTTGTGTTCTTGTGTGTTATGTGTATAATCTGAATCTTTACATTTTCAGTTACATTCAAATCTGTAAGTTTTTCACTTGTGTTCTTGTGTGTTATGTGTATAATCTGAATCTATACATTTTCAGTGATTTTTAGTGGTGAAATTTCAGTTCACATGATTTTTAGTGGTGAAATTACATTTCACATTTCTGGAATAATTAATATCCTACGTTAACAATATTATAATAGAAATTTCCTGGAAGTTACTGAATTTCTCCTACCTGGAAAGCTAACTTGTTAGTTCTTGATTTCGGCGATTTCATAAAATATCTAGTTCATCTCTTCTATACTTTTCACCTCCACCTAAACACATTTTTTCTACTCTAAGGAAATTTTCTACGGTTCGGAGTCGGCCATTGTGGCCAACTCTACGAACGGCCACCTACCTTTATACTTTTTTTACTTTCTTTTCTCAAAATCATTGCTTCTGTAATTATATTTCGGCCATCTTTATCTTCTCTATGTCGATTCTTCTATATTTTTTTCCTCCTGCCTCTTTCTATGAATTCTTCTCTCTTGAGAACATTTCTACGTTCAGGTTAGTATAATGTGGCCAATTCTACGAACGACCACCTACATTTTTATTTTGTTACTGGGTTTTCTCGAAATCTTTGCTTCTGTCATTGGATTTCGGCCAACTTTATCTTCTCTAGGTCGGTTCTTCTATATTGTTTGCCCTCCCGCCTCTTCCTATGTATTCTTCTTTCTTAAGAAAATTTCTACCGTTCGGTGTCGGCCACGGTGGTCAACCCTACGAACGGCTCTTCACCTTATAATTTCGTTTTTCTTGCTTTTCCTCAGAATATTTTTCTTTAATCGTTTCTTTTCGACCCAATTAGGCATCTGTATCTTCATCTCACAGATTTTTTTTAAATCTCTCTCTTCTTCTCATCCCTATTTTACCCCACCTTTTGCTGTCATTCAGGGATGACGACGATGTGGCTGTTTTCGAACAGCTTGCTTTTATATGCTGATAAAAACTACCGAATTTAGGTCCAAATAATTGTGCTTCGTATGCCAGATTTCGTTATATTTTACCCGTCTTGATAATCTCTGAATGTAAACAAATCTTCCCTTTGAGTATGAGAGGGCGTATATCAGAATAGTATTCAAGTTTGATGCATATTTTAAGTAAATCAGTCAAAGTTTCCAGAAGTAAAATTAGAATAGTTTATGTGTAAAAATATAAATATCATTGTAATTATTTAAAAATAAATCTTAAATAAATATGAAAAATATTTGTCCATAAGTTTCTGTTGATATATTTTTATTTATTTAAAAATATCTTTTGTTAAATAAGTTTATAAAATATATCAGTAACAAGCATAAATCAAAATCCAAATTAATTAATAAATCACCAATAAAAATATTAATAAAACATTGAAATATCAAATTAGTTTTCATATAATTCATAAATTTCCCTCTCCTACAATAAATCTGAACTTAATTTCTGAATCAATCTAATGAAATAAATCCCTAATAATAAATACAGTACAGTGGGTGATCGGTTAACGAACTGTTCGGATAACCACACTTTCGCGAAAGATTTTTATGTTCGGATAACGAACACTTCACAGATCAAACTATGGGGCACGCGAACTGACGGAATGACAGATCGGCCGGATGGCGAGTGGTAAAGCTGTGGCTTAGTATCCTGGAGGTTTCGTTTCCCACTCCTCCAATTTTTCAGAAGGGGACTGGACCCGGCCCGTTGAACCTCAACCTTCAACCATCTGGTTGACGCATTATGGATGTTGGCCAGCCTGTGATGAGCTCTATCAGTAGCCACCGCCGCATAAAAATATCGCACCATTGTCGGCCGGATTGGCCGCGTGGAAACGCTTCGGCTTTCCACTCTGGAGGACCCGGGTTCGAGTCTCACCCCTTGAAAATATTTATCATGGGGTCCGGGCCCGGATCGTCGATCCCCGTCCTCCACAATCCGGCTGACCCCTCTGCAGGGGTGGGAAACGGGTCCCACCCCTTGAAAATATTTATCATGGGGTCCCGGCCCGTCGATCCTCGTCCTCCACAATCCGGCTGACCCCTCCGCAGGGGTGGGCAGTCTGTGAAATCTAAATCCATGTCCTCCACAATCCGGCTGACCCCTCCGCAGGGGTGGGCAGCCTGTGGAAGTCCGGCTGACCTCTCCGCAGGGGTGGGCAGCCTGTGGAAGGGCTTGTTTGGCCCCGCCATTTAGTATTCTCTCTGAATGGAAAGTGGCGACATCTGTTAACAAAAAAAAAATATCGCACCGAGGATATGGCGGCTTAACTAACCTAATAGAATTACAGGCTTAGGCCTTGCGCGTTCGTGAAGATATGGGTAAGGATGGGAGAACTATAGTTTTTCCCGATTAAAATGAACTCGGAGACAACAAATCAAAGATTTGTTAAAGATAAGAGAGAGATTTTACAACATTTTGGTCTTAGACTGCACCCGTACCAGGATGAGGTCAATAGGCTTGGGATCTCTACAACGACAATGCTGTTAATCATTTCCGAAAAATCCTGAAGAAGAGAAAACGCCCCGTCACTTAGTATTCTCTCTGAATGGAAAGTGGCGACATCTGTTAACAAAAAAAAACTTGCCAAGAAGGGAATATCCTTTTCCCCAAAGAATGAATTATAGGGAATTAAAACCGCGAGATTGTAGTCTATTTTAAGCATATGCTAGGTCACGGGTGCGGACGAATCTAACATCCCTAGTTCCAAAGACGAACAGCATATGGAGCGAATCCTCGCAGTCGCCATTCTGGGTAGTGGTCCTCTCTATCCGTTCTTCATGCACGGTGTTGAAAAGAAATCGGAATTTGCCCAGAAATGCGACGAAATTGCCTCATGATTGATAGTATTCCGGAGTTCCTTCATAAAATCAATAATCTTATTAGCAGCAAAGAGCATCTTGAAAAACTATTAAATCGAATAATGGAAAGATCATATAATCCATTCACCTATTGTTTATAATTTCTTTAAATAATTTATATATTATATATTTAACTTACCTGATAAAGAAAAATGATTCAATCATTGTAATGGTTTTCATGGATATTTCCAGTGGAAAGAAATCAAGCATTTTCAAAAAATTAGTAAGACCGTCTAAAGAAGATATTTTATAATGAGTATAAAATTTTTTACTTAAATATCGAACAAAATTTGTATTTTTATATTATTTTCTAAAATTGAATTAAAAAATCTTTGATATAAGCTGTAAAAGATTTTACAACAAAAAATTAAAGTAGACGGAATGGCTTCAATGTAACCGTATTGTGCTTCTATTCTAAAAATGACCCTAGATTAAATTCTTGGATTGCACACCACCAAAGGTTTTTCAATAGAAACCAAGCCCGAGCTCGTACAACTCTATTCCGTGGTGTACGCGACCCGTGGTGGATATTGAAATACCTCACTGCTTAGTACCCGCGTAAGCCGGATGGTCGCGTGGTAAAGCTGTGGCTTACCACCCTGGAGGATTCGTCTCCACCATATGCAAATCAAACTATTCTTATTATTTGTTTACATATTATTATATCTATTCATATATCTTCAAATATATTTCAAACTGTATTTAATATGTATGCAATTCGAAATTTTCATTTAACAAGAAATTACAGTATTATAACGATTATAGATTTATACTTCATATACAGTCGATACCGCTTAATTTATTTTTATTTTTGTTAAAAGATGACGCCACTTTCCATTTAGTAAGTGACGAGGCGAAACAAGTCCTACCACAGGCTGCCTACCCCTGCGGAGGGGTTCAAACAAGCCCTTCTACAGGCTGCCCACCCCTGCGGAGGGGTCAACCGGAATTTGAGGACGGGGATCGACGGACCGGGCCCGGACCCCATGATAAATATTTCAAGGGATGGGACCCGAGACTCGAACCCGGGTCCTCCAGAGTGGAAAACCGAAGTGTTTCCACGCGGCCAATCCAGCCGACGATACCGCTTAGTTGGTACACGTTGGGACTAATCCATTTTGGACCAATTAAGCGGCTGCCCCAATTAAACGAATTAATAATAAATTCTAAAATAAATTATGTAATACGTAGGTAAATAAATAAGTAGGTAAAAATAATAATTAAGTAGCTATTTTAATACTTTATTAAACCAAAATACAAAAAATATTTGTACTATAAATAGAGAAGAAAACATAATACAGTACATGATAAATTTTACAATTTAAAATTTTAATTCTTCAAAAGTGCATCAAGTGTAGTCTGTGTTTTGTCTTTTGATTTTGGTACACCAGTTATATGAGCGAGTCTACGATAGCTTGTATTAAATGGCTTGCTTTTAATTTTATCTAGCAAAGCAATTTTACTTGAAAGCATCTTGGCAAAGATTTAAAAATTTTATATAAAATAGACGCTATAAATGAATATCGCTAGGTACAGTATGTAATAACGGTAGACGCTTAAGCCGATGCATCGGCCGGATGGTAAAGTTGTGGCTTAATACCCTGAAGGTCCGGGTTCGAATCCGGCCACACCTCCAGTTTTTGGAGAAGAGTGCGGGCCCGGCTCGTTAAACCCCATCCTTCAACGATCCGATTGACCCCATCGTGGATGTTGGCCAGCCTATAATGGGCTCTACAAGTGGCCGCCGCCAGGTAAAGAATATCCCATAAGAATATGGCGGCTTAACCTAACTAACCTATCCTTAAGCCGACGCATACTTGTTAGAAGCATGACGATAGATAACGGATTCGCATCATGCTAGTGTTGCCAAATATTAGTGTACATAGTGTTGACATATTTCCAAAAATCCCTAAAATATGTCAAAAATTGCTAAATTCCTTTTCTGCTACTGTCCCAATTAAGCTAAAAGTTGTCCGAATTAAGCAGAATCGACTGTATTGCAATAAGAGCTTACCTGAAATAATTGACTCTGTAAGCCAAAGATCATGAAGAAATACTGTTGCAAATAATACAAGGGATTTTATTCCACATAATGCTGATGTTCTATCCCATGAAGTACTACTAAAAAGTTGTCTTCCTGATTTAAGGATAGAAGCGGCCATCATATCTTCACATATATTTCCTATATATAATATCATAAAATTCGTTTCTAATTGTAAATAATATATGTAAATATTTATTATGTAATATTTATTCATAATCATAATAAATACCTCTTTATATTTTATAAATCTTTTAATATATAAATTAGCAGCATACGAAGGAATTTTATGTAAAATAACTGATAATATGGATTTTATCATATATAATTCCTTCTTACCTTTGCAGAGAGATATCTTGAATAATTTTTCAAGAACTTCGACAAATGTTGCAAAAATAACCCAAATAATAAATAAACTGAGACATATTCTGAAAGAAATTTGACATTTCATATAATATATAAATAAAATTTTGACATAAATTATATGTTTGCTTAATTTATTTAAAAAGAATATTTTTTGTCAACAGATGACGCCACTTTCCATTCTGGAAGAATACTATGTAGCGGGACAACTCTTCCACTGCTGCCAACCTTGTAGAGGAATTAACCGGATTTTGAAGGAGAGGGATCGACAGGACGAGTCCGGAGCCCATCATAAACCTTTTCACCGGGATGGGATCTGAGAATCGAACCTGGGTCTTACAGATTGGAAAGCAGAAGCGTTTCCACGCGGCCCATCGGACGATATTTAAAGAATATTTTCACTTTATAAGAATATGTAGCCCCATAGTTGGATACGGTCCCGGCTGGCCCTTCACCTCGCCCCATAAAAAGAAGTCTATGGGACGATATTTAAAGAATATTTTCACTTTATAAGAATATGTAGCCCCATAGTTGGATACTGTCCCGGCTGGCCCTTCACCTTGCCGCATAAAAAGAAGTCTAAGGTGTCAGATCTGATGATCATAGCAACCACTCAACTTCACCCCATGTCCAGGTGTATGGGATGTAGTTGAGTGGTTGCCATGTTTGATCTGGATATTCAGTATCCAACCATTCACGTAAATGGTGTCAGATCTGATGATCATAGCAACCACTCAACTTCACCCCATGTCCAGGTGTATGGAATGTAGTTGAGTGGTTGCCATGTTTGATCTGGGTATTCAGTATCCAACCATTCACGTACAGGAGAGGTGAAAAGTATTGGTGCTCCATCATGCTATATCCATAGATCACGTTATCCTAATAAAGATATGTCCCGTAAAGACTGCATAAACTCTTCAGAACGAGAATCCTCGCTCGGAGTACAAAAAACGTATCTAGAAACCATATCGCTATGATCCATACGTTTCGAAGAAAGCGTGAAAGAACCTCTATGACGTCACCTCCTGTGCTCGGTAAAGAAAATTTATTGGGAACACGAGAAACTTCGGTATGTACATTTGACATTATGTGTACATGTGTGGGTATTCAAAATAAGCATCGCGGATATGAAGGCATGCTTGTGCGCACTATAGAATGGCTGACTGAACATAATCCAGCAGCGTGATGTCTACAAAACTGAACGTAGCATGAAGATGAGCAACTAAGTCTGTTTCTGTACTAAGTGGAATTCGATTCACCAATGACTTCAGCTGGCCCCATAAAAAGAAGTCTAATTCCTCACAATTCGTAAGACATGGCAGGTTCCTTTTATATAGGCCAAACGAAGGCCACTCACATGCATAACAGACATGAACCAATCATCAATCGACTATATCTTACATGCGATTGTTTCATGTCTATTATGCAAGTATCACATTTCAATTTTTTTTCCAATAAAGCTCCTTTACCGTACAGCGGATGTGAAGTCATACATTTTCTTTAGCGTTTTCCTCGAAACATATGGGTCATAGAATTATGGTTCTTTAGATAATTTTTGTATTCATAAATACTGCATAAACTTTCTCTTTACAGAGTTCATGCAGTCTTTATGGGACACTCTGTATATAAATCCATTAAATAAAATTTATTATAAAGCAAGTATAACACTTATATGCAATAATTGAATCCAGCAAGATGATTGGGGCCGGATTGGCCGCGTGGAAACGCTTCGGCTTTCAATTCTGGAGGACCCGGGTTCGAGTCTCGGGTCCCACTCCTTAAAAATATTTATCATGTGGTCCGAGCCCGGTTGTCGATCCCCATCCTCCACAATCCAGCTGACCCCTCCGCAGGGGTGGGCAGCCTTTGCAAGGGCTTGTTTCGCCTCGTCACATAGTATTCTAGGAGAATGGAGTGTGGTGTCATCTGTTGACAAAGAAAACACTTACATGCAAATTATTTGAGCTGTTGTGTACTCAGTTTTACTCTCTTTCGTTTTACAAAATTGTACTTTTGCATCAACTTCATCTGGAAGTACTTGCAAGAAAGACAATACATATAAAAATTAAAAATATAATTAAATATTGTAATATTTAATAGAAAGTAATTCGGTTAGGTTAGTTAAGCTGCCATATCGCATGTGCGATATAATGTATCTGGCGGCTGCCACTTAGCAGCCCATCACGGGCTAGCCAACATCCATGAAGGAGTTAACAAGACGGTTAAAGGAAGGAGTTCAACGGGCTAGACCCGGAACCTCTCTTAAAAAGAGGAGGTGTAGGATCCGGACTTGAACTCGGATCCTCCAGGATGATAAGCCAGAGCTTTACCACGCGGCAATCCGGCAGACATTAATGAAGACAGGCAAATCTAAATATTTTCTTTAACTTTAAACAAGATCGAAAGAGCCAGTTGTAATTACCATATCTTGCAATATTTCCCAGATCATTTTCTGTACATGTACTTGGAACACACACATCTAATTGCAGCAGATCGTTGAAATAATTTATAGCGTTTAATAATTTCGAAAGTCGAATTGGTTTCTGCAATAAATAGTTGATTGTATGCAAAAGAATATAACACATGAGAATCAATTTCTTTTTTCCACGTGAATAAGGAATATAATAATTCAACAATAATTGTCATACCGATTTTGAAAATACAGAGTCCATAAGTCGTTATATTTCATTTATTTCATAAGTACAACAAATATTGTCATTTTCTTTACATCATAACATGTATTGAACATTGTGTGTCTAGAATATCAGATGAGCACCAAAGGTTATCGTAACACAACTGAATACGATGCCATGTTCAGTGAGAAGTTTTGCGGAGAAAATCTTCTATGATACATCCGAATACTTATGTCACAGCAGTCCGCAGTTAGGCCATTGTTCGGTAGCGCTGTTGACTATCCTTAATGAGCCTCATAAGGCGTTGTCTGGAGTGGATAGTTCAAGACTCCTTGGTGGTCAAGCCAGGGAGGCCTGTACCTCCGATCCGCGTCTAATTCACTTGTTTTCAAAACAAGGCATTCAAGGCATTCGCGAACTATGATAGTAAAATGTAGAAGGGCTCCATCTATCTGGGAGCGGCGGAAGGGCTCCATCTATCTGTTAGCCATTGTCGAAGCTTGTCTTCGTATGACTGTCCATTAACAGGTCATCAAAAACGATCGAAGAGAAGAAATATGGATGCCACCTCAAAACTTCTTTCTGAACATGGCATCGTATTTAGTTGTGTTACGATAACGATGGTACTCATACTGATATTCTGGATACACAATATTCAATACATATTATGATATTAAAGCAAATGACACTATCCGTTGTACTTATGAAATAAATGAGATGTAACGCGACTTATGGCCCACTCTATACAATAAAAGTAGAAAAATACACAAAATACTACTTTTAAAATAATAAAGACATACTTACCAATATTTCCCTCAATAATTGTATCAGAGTAACATTGTTTATTTCTGAAATTACTTTAATCGTTTGTTTTTTCATTGGACCCATTTCAATTGAAATCGCACAGAATTTACCTTTAACAATATCCTTTACTTGATCTGAGCTTATTTTATTTTGTATACTTAAGCATTGGTCATAATTCCCTCGTATCCATACTGTTCCAGTCAAAATACCTGCTGATGGTTTCCCAAAAGAATCCAACACTGAAATTAATCAAAAATATTTAAATTTAATGGTATTGCATATAACTATATACAATACCATTAAATTGGTATTGCATATAGTTATATGCAGTATTGTTGATTGGTTTCCTGTATAGAAGATTGCTGTGATTTCAATTGGGTGAGAAAAATCGAATTTTAATCGGGAGAGTCTTTTGGAAGAAACAATTGACGATTTTTTGATAGAAACCCAGATAAAGCTCATGTATTTTAATTCATCACATATCGAACCGAATCGCATGTTTAGATAACCGTGGAAGAATCCTATCTTAGTAATCTCTGGTTAGAAAGTACTTAAAGCAAAAGATAATATGATAAAATTTGAAACATTAATGTAGATAGTTGTAAGCTAATTTAAATAAAATTATTTTACTTTCCCAATTCCAGTAAGGATATGCTATCGATTTCGTACATATTCTGATTGGAACTCAAGCGAGATTTAAATTTCAACACTGGCTGACCAACACTTGTGTAGTAACAATGAAATGCTGAAAAATATGGTTCAGTATAAAGGGCCCAAATTCTTTCGAATTATGAGATTGAAATATATACCATAACCCGAATTTTCCAGAGTGAAAGCAGAAGCGTTTCCACACAGCCAATCCGGCTCACTTTGATAAAGAATTGAGTTCAATTGGTCAAGTCAGTTGAAGGATGAGTTTAATAGGAATTTTTAAATTGAGTTCAGTTGGTCAATGAACTCGCTTTGAAAAATTCTGGAACGGAAGAAGCAGTAATTTTTGTCAACATATGAAATGAACTACTTTCTAATGTTGATACTGTCATCTTATCACTTTGGAGGAATCAAATTCAATTCTGAGCCAATACTCCTAGTTTCTCGGGAAGGATCTGGGCCCAACGCATTGGACACTTTTTCTTTTTTTTTTGCAAACATGATGCTATTTTTCAATCAGTAAGAATACTAAATCGCGAGGCGAAACAAGCACTTCCACAGGCTACCCACTTCTACGGAAGGATCAGCCAGATTGCGGACGACGAAGATCAACGGGCGAGGCCCAGACCCCAAGATAAATATTTCAAAGTAGTGAAACACGAGGCTAAACCCTTTTAGAGTGGAAAGACAAAGCGTTTGCATGCCTCCAATACGGCCGAACGGTATTTAATAGATTAAGACGCCATATTGCAGATGGAATATACATTTTTGCTTTTTTATGCCCCTTTCCAATCAGGGATATTACTAAGCGACAGGGCCAGTTCCACTCACGGATTGTACTTAACTTTTGAGGGGGCCGGATGGTGAAGCATGGGGATCGCGGGGACGGGTCCAGTACTCCAAAAAACTTTTCAAGAGATGCCGATCTCTAGATGCAAATCCGGGTTCGCCTGCATGGTACGCCAATAGCGTTACCACTCAACCATCCGGCCGCCACGTACGTGATTTTTCGTCAAGAGATGACGCCACACTGTATTCTGGAAAAATACTGTATTCTGGAAGAATACTGTGTGGCGGGGCGAAATGAGCCCTTCCACAGGCTGCCCACCCCTGTGGAGGAGTCAGCCGAATTGTGCAGAACGGGGATCGACGGGCCGGGCCCGGACCTTATGATAAATATTTTCAAGGGGTGAGACCCGAGATTCGAACCCAGGTCCTCCAGAGTAGGAAGCCGAAATGTTTCCACGCGGCCAATCCGTCTGATCACGTACGTGATTTAAAACATCTTTTTATGAATGTTTACTATTTATTTATTGCAATTAATATTCGTATTTTATATTTCTTTTAATAATTCATATTCGAAAAAAAACTCGGAATTCCGGGAACTTGTAAACTGAGAACTATCTGTATTTTAAAAGCTATTTTTATTGAAATAAAAATCACTTATATTTGTTAAAGTTTTGTTGATATAAAAATTTCAACTTTTCTTGCATCTAAAGGAAGGTAACGCTTGATTAGAGAACACAATAGTATCTCTTCACTACAGATTTCTGTTTGGAAGATCATTAAAAATTGAATTAAAGAAATTTTTATTAAAAACTTTCAAGGATGAACTTACAATTGTATCCGCTTTATAATCGGAATTAATCATAACCATTTTAATAAGAAATTATTGTGATTTTTCCCTATCTTTCTAACCTTTTAAAAAATCAAAATGGCTAAAATCGACCCGACTTAAAAATAACAAGATCTTATCCTTTCAACATATTTTAATTTCTTGTTCGTCTGAAAAATATCTGTAACTTCATTGAAATCAGCTAATAATCAGGAAAATATGGCGGCTTAACAAAACTTACCTAACGTAACCGTCGGCCGGTTAGCTTCGTGGAAACGCTTCGACTTTCCACTCTGGAAGACCCAGATTCGAGTCTCGGATCCCACCTCTTGAAAATATTTATCATGGGATCCGGGCCCGGCCTGTCGATCCCCGTACTCCACAATACGGCTGACCCCTCTGCAGGGGTGGGCAGCCTGTGGAAGGGCTTGTTTCACCCCTCTACATAGTATTCTTCCAAAATGGAATATGGCGTCATCTGTTGACAAAAAAATCTAATTTAACCTAACCATGAACTCCAAGAATCAAATTCGAGTCCCCTAGAGTGGAAAGCTGAAGTGTTTCTATATGACCAATCCGGCCGACCTCTTAATAGGCTACGGCCGCGTGGTAAAGCTTTGACTTACCACCCTGGAAGATCCGGATTCACCTCCAATTTTTCAGAAGGGGTCCGGGCCCGATCCGTTGAACCCCATCCTTCAACCATCCGGTTGACCCTATCATGGGTGCTGGCCAGCTTGTGATGGGCGCTATAAGTGGCCGCCGCCAGATACCGAAAAACATGAGGATATGGCGGCGTAATATAATTAACCTAACCTTAATGGGCTACAAGATGGTCATTGACCATGCGGGTCTCTGATGGACATGCGACCTCTTTTAGAATCCGCTACAGGATGACTAACATCTATAATTACATCAGCCGGAAGATTGAAGAATGCAGTTCAATAGGCCGGAACGGTCGGCCGGATTGGCCGCGTGGAAACGCTTCGGCTTTCCACTCTGGAGGACCCGGGTTCGAGTCTCGGGTCCCACCCCTTGAAAATATTTATCATGGGGTCCGGGCCCGGCCCGTCGATCCCCGTCCTCCACAATCCGGCTGACCCCTCCGCAGGGGTGGGCAGCCTGTGGAAGGGCTTGTTTCGCCCCGCCACTTAGTACTCTTACTGAGTGGAAAGTGGCGTCATCTGTTGACAAAAAAAATAGGCCGGAACGGGCGGCAGGATGGCCAAGTGGTAACGCGTTAGGGTGCCATGCTGGAGGACCCGGGTTCGCGTCCCGGGTCTGCTCCCGGATATTTTTCGAGGTGCTGGGCCCGGCCCGGTGATCCCCGTCCTTCACCATC
>AYEL01075944.1:0-31662 GCA_000484575.1 Olivierus martensii | reverse complement strand
TAAAGACATAAATATTTTTTATTAATAGTCAAATAAATATTTAATTAAATATTTTTGATTAATGCTAAAATTTTGTTTTGTAGATTTATTTATATAAGGAGAAAAGTTTAGCTGTAGTGACAGTTTTGAAGAAAGAAGCTCAGGACAAAATTCTTCAATTTGAACATAATATAACAATTGATGGAAAAGCAATTAAATTAAGTGCTGCAAATCTTGTTGTACAGTTTCCTACAGTAAGTTAAATATACAGTGGTACTTTGGTTAATGATGGCCTCAGATAATGACGTACTTGGTTAACGACGAGTGGGGTATAAGAAAAAATCTCTTGGTTAACGACTCAGGCTTTGGTTATCGACTCCTGATTATGTGAACTTCCGACAAAATAGAGCTCTGTAAAACAGTTTGTCATCGCATCACGTGATTCTACAGCTTAAGTTAATTGTTATTTTTTTTTATCACAATCAATTCAAATCCGACAATATGAGTTAAAAATTAATAAAATTATAACCATATAAAAATATATTTAAGTAAATGATGAGTAACATATAAGATGAAAACAAATTATTTAATTAATTAAAAATAGATGTGCATCAGTTCATTAGTTTTTAGTTTCCCATATAAAAATATATTTAAGTAAATGATAATTAACATATAGTAATGTTTTAACTAAATGATAATTAACATATAATAATGAAAACAAATTATTTTTTAAAAATAGATGTGCAACAGTTCACTAGTTTTTAGTTTCTTAAAGATGATTTATAGATGATTATTATTTTAAATTCTGCAAGAAAAGTTTGATTCTATTGTTTGTTTATGTTATACAGGGTTTGTCCTGAAAGTAATTGGATTGATACTGGCAAAGACAATTTATTACAGACAACATCACTTACATTTAAAAATCTTCAAAGTAGGACCCTTGTGAAGTCACACAGCACTGCCAACATTCTTTCCATTGCTTGTATGCCCCCAGGAACTCCTTCTCTGGGATGCTTTCAAGGTACCTTGTTGTGGCGTCCTTTCATCACCCTCTTAAACCGGGGTAACAGAAAAAAGTTGCATGGAGACAGGTCTGGGCTCTATGCAGACTGTAGCAAGGTTGGAATGTTTTTCTTGGCCAGAAACTCCCTGGTTGCCAAGATGGTGTGGATTGAATCCTTGGCGACCATGGAGTTTCTGGCCAAAAAAAACATTCCAACCTTGCCACAGCCTGCATACAGCCCAGACCTGTCTCCATGAGACTTTTTTTCTGTTACCCCACTTAAGAGGGTCATGAAAGGATGCCATTTTCAGACCATTCCAGTTTGACACCATGATGTGGTACCTTCGAAGCATCCCAGAGAAGGAGTTCCTGGGGGCGTTTGAGCAATGGAAAGAACATGAAGCATCCCAGAGAAGGAGTTCCTGGGGGCGTTTGAGCAATGGAAAGAACATTGGCAGCGCTGTGTGACTTCATGAGGGTCCTACTTTGAAGATTTTTAAATGTAACTGATGTTGTCTGTAATAAATTGTCTTTGCCAGTATCAATCCAATTACTTTCAGGACATACCCTGTATATTACTTGACACCTGCAAGTGGTGTAATGTCGCAGTTTTGGATTCCATTAGAAGAGAAATGTCTGTCCGAGATCCTACAGTTCATATAAACAATAAATTGGCAAGTGCGTGTCACTGTTCGTTCACTATAAAGGCAAAATCAAATCTCATCTGTATAATAATCGTTGAATCTATAAACTGCTAATCAGTAAATCAAATCTTATCTGTATAATAATCATTGAATCTATAAGCTGCTAATATTTACGTTACCTGTATAATAATCGTTGAATCTATAAGCTGCTAATCAGTGTTTACGAGATTCGTTTATCAAAAAACTCTGAAGTGAGCCCAATTGTCCTTCTGGTGAAGATTGATAATTAAAAAAATGTTTTCATGAACAATACATTTTATTAATGTTAATTTTTTTTTTGCAGCAAATATAATAAATAAATGATATTTTCTTTATTTTTAGAACATTTTAAATGAGTTTTATCTGCATTTTTTATATTTACTATGGTTGTGGAGAGAAGCTGGAACAAATTAATCAATTTTCAATTAAATCTTATGGGGAATCGTGCCTTGGATAATGACAGTAATCCTGGAACAGATTCCTGTCATTAACCAAGGTACCACTGTATTGATTTATGCAAATAAAAATAAAATTGTTGTTATTGTTTTTAATTTTATTAAAATATTTGAATGAATTTATCAATAATAAATTAGGGAAATTTAGTAATACTATTGTTTAAACATACCATATATATATATATATATACTGTACATACTTGTATAAATTATTCTATATATAAGCCAAACTCTTACTTCAGAATTTAAAAATCAGTAAAAATTTGAAATCAATGTTTATGCTGATCCCCAAATTTAAAGACTTAGAACAATGTGATTTTCATTGAAATAAATAGATAATTTTTTGTAATTTTAAAAACTTAAATATAAATGTATTAATTACAGTAGATCCCTAGTTTATGCAGTTAATCTGTCCAAAAAATTTCCATGTAAATTGAAAATTCATAAATCCAACAATACTTAAGTTCAGATACACAATTGAGCACATTAGCAAACAGTATGGCCAAATGAAATTTATGAGCTTTGAGCATAGATAAGAAAATTTAAGGCCAAAAGTGATATTTCTGCAAAAAAGTAAATTGTTTGTTTAATAAATTTTCATTTACATTTTATTGTAATTCAACAAAAATAAAGAGACTTATGCAATCACATATTTTTGAAAGAGAGATGTGGAATGAGTCATATCTTCATAAGTCAAAGTCAGGTACCTATTATATTAACAATGAAATTGGAACAAAAAACTACCAGCTGACTAAGTGCCTAGAAACTGATTACATTCTAATCTATGAAAAAACTAAGCTAAACATAATAAATTATACACCAAATTGAACCTAAGGATTTATTATAATCTGCCAGTTATATTACAATTAATATAATTGAATACAAGTAGACCTCAACTTATGACTGAATTTGGTTCCAAGAATTTCAAACTATGCTATCATATGTCAGAAATGCCAAAAATTTATGGATTGCTCACTGATATTTATTATTACATTCCACTTTATTGTAATAAACTTAACAGTCACAAAAATACAAGAATTTAAACACAAAAAGAATGCTTTCCGTATATTAGATCATTGGGACAGGAAATAGAGCCCAGGCCAATTGCATTGATCAATAACAAAATTTATTGATAACATCACCATTGTAAATATAAGTTGATTGTAAGTCAAGGCAGTCATAAGTTGAGGACTATCTGTATTTCTTACCAACAAAAACAAGATTTAAAAAAAAACTAAAAACATATAAACATCTAGCCAAACTCCAGGAAATAAATCTTTTATTCAAAAGAACATTTTCGATATTAGCCAAAGATCAGCTTCAGTTCAATATCAGAATTCCAAATTCTGATATATAAATTGAAGCTGACTTATGGTTAAAACTGAAATATTCTTTTGAATAAAAGATTTATTTCTTGGAATTTGACTTGATGCTTATACATTTTCTGAGATTTGGGATTGTTTTATGTTTAAAAGCCAAAAAGTTGCCAAACTTAAAAACAATGTAATGTCTAAAACAACAATGTGCCATTTCTGTGGCAGGCTACTAGCAGAAAAGAGAGGGCATCTTTGACTCTTACAACAAAATAAGTAAAATAGTAGCTGAATTTATCTCTACTATAGGGACCATATGACAATCCATCTTGATTGGGGAGCAAATTGATTTAATAATCTCATTTTATGTTTCATTTTTCTAAAGATTAAATCATTAAATATGTTCTCTATCTCTTTTATTAAGGATAAGCATCTCAGATTGCCATCCCCTATGTTTTTTACTGTATTTTTTCATATATATATTCTCTTTTATATATTTCTTAAGATTGCCAGATTTTTGATTAACATGACCTGAACATTAGAAAAGTCATAGGATGTAATATAGTAACAACAATCTAATATTTTAAGAAACAACCATAATTTATTTTTATTTTAATATATATTATACATAACACTAGTACAAATTAGTCATAATTCAAAGATCACAATTTGTCTATTTTTTTGCTTACAAATAATAGATAATACAAAATAGGAATAACTGTTTTGTTATAAAATCAGTTTTTTATGAATTTTCTACATTTCAGATTACAGAAATATAAAATATGCTTAAATTACATGATCCATTGTCCTCAAAATTTGTATTTATGATTGGATATTATAGTCTTCAGCAGTTTTTCATTTTCCTTGCTTTTAATATATATAAAACTCTATGCACATCATGTTGTAATTTTGTTTTAACATATAACTCAGCTTTTACTAAATTCATACTCATTTTATTCTTTTCTATCCATGTCTGTTTCACCAAAGAAAATATTTTTTCAACATGATATAATGATGGATATGGATATTACTGACTGAATTAGTTTAAATATGTTGCAATGATTAATTTTATTTAAAACATGAACCCATTTTTCAAAAATATAAATTTCAAGTATTGCATCTGTAATGGAATTTAACAAATTAAATTTGCCATATGTTTTGTCTATATGAATTTTTATTTGAAGTTTGATTAAATTGATACAAATATTTGTGCAATTCATTTTATTTAATTTTGGAGTTCAAAACATAGTACATACGACCACTTGCTTTTGCATATAAAGAAGAACTGTATAAGCACTATTAGCAAGGTAATAAAAACTTTTATTGGCACATAACGTTTTTGGACAATACTCAGTCCCTCATCAGTATGCCTCTCTTTTAGCGAAGATTACAAAAATTATTAATTTAGAACATAACATTTTTAAAATGTTAGAATGTTATAACTGTTAATGGAACGTTATTATGTTCTAAATTAATAATTTTTGTAATCTTCGCTAAAAGAGAGGCATACTGATGAGGGACTGAGTATTGTCCGAAAACATTATGTGCCAATAAAAGTTTTTATTACCTTGCTAATAGTGCTTATACAGTTCTTCTTTGGAGTTCAAATTGATGGTATGAAGATAGCACTTTTGTTTTGTGATATCTGAATTTAAGTCTTTATTTATAGCATTGTTTTGATTTTTAATAAAATTTCATATTATTTTGTGTGTTATCTTTTCCAATTTCTTGAAAATAAATTTTCACTGTGGATCATAACTGAATAAGTAATATAAATTGTATAATGTAAGTCAACATAACTGCATTCTATATAGAAAAAAATTACAGCCAATGAGTTGTCATTTTTTCCTCTATAGAAGAACATGCCTTAAAATGTTATGGTACTTTAATTGAGTAAATTCAAAATTCTTGAATATATATAAAGTTTTTTCTATCCTGCTTATCAATAGATAACTAAATAAATACACAAGCACTAAGACTACTCCTGTCTTAGTGCTTGTGTATTTATTTAGTTATCAAAAATCTTGTTAAAATTATTCACTTTCTTAGCATTTATTGAAATTTTGACTTAAAATTTAATATAACACTTTCTAAATCATATATTAAATGCTTGCAAGTATAGTTTGCACAAATGAACAGGCATATTAACAGTCAAAAATAAGTATAAAATGTCTTATGAACATAGATCTGGAAAGGCTTTATTATCAAGTTATTATGTAAACATGGTTTATGCAGAAATGATTGAGACAGGAGCAATCTTTAAATGTAGGTTATGTTTCTCTAAAGATATGTTATTCTTGTTTCTTTAATACCTGATGTTTTCTTTAATATAAGTGTGTTACAACATATCTTCAGAAAAGCATAAACTAATCTAAAGATTGCCTCTCCTGTCAACTATTCCTGCACAAACCGTTTTTGCATGATAACTTGGTAATAAAGTCTTTACAGACCTATGTTCATAAGACATTTTATGCTTATTTTTGACCATAGAATATCATATATATTAATATCAAACGTGGCTGGATGTCCCTTTTTTTTGACTGAACTACTTCACCGATTTCTATAAATAGGATATCTTTAAAGAAAGATCTAATTTTCGGATGTCTGCGACGACAAAAATTATTTGTTTTATGATTCCCTCATTGATGGATTCTTTACATGAATTTGGAGGTGTTTTCATCATTATATACAGTATTATAAGATTATATTTCCGCTCATTTATATGAGTGGGTAATTTCTAGTATCTGTTTATTTGTGCTTTTGCTCTATAGATCACTCTGTATAATGTAAGTCACCAATAAATAAAACTTTTATTAAATCATAAAGTCATGTTTATAACTGAGAAACAGCATCAATTTGATGCTTAGTTCTTTACTGAAGTTTTTATTGTATATTATCAATTGATTTAGATCAGTGATGGCCAACCTTTTCTAGGTTTGAGGGCTACTTTTCATTTTAGAAATCACTGTTGGTCTACTTTATAGACTATTATTGTTTATAAAGTAGACCACCAGTGATTTCAATCAACAATTCAAACAACAATAACAATTTTTGATAGAGAAAATATGACACAGACTATTGCAGGCTACTTCTCATGGCTTGCCGGTCAACCCTTGATTTAGATTAATTTCATCACAGAGCAAATATATTAAACTCTAATTTCAATTTTATGCAAATTTTAGTCTGCAGCTTGTATAAGAATGCAGACTGAGTTGTTGGGAAAAACAATGCAACAAAATTACGCATTACTATCTATTTAACTTTATCTCCACATCATGGCATTTTAAATGCTCATATTTATTCCAATAGTGAAGTGGATTTTGGAAATTTTAAAAATTATATAAAAAAATTATTTATTTTAATAAATGTCAAATTGTTCAGACACTTAAAATTTGTGGTCAACTTATACTCTGGTTTTGAATTTTTATGTTTTTTAGGGACTGAACCAGGGATTGTCTTATATATATGTATATACAGTAGTATATTTTATTTGGATTAATATAATATTTTTATTTTAAATTTGCAAAAATACTCACATATATTAGCTTTCCAATACCTTGGGATGTCAAAAATAGGATTCAGAGGGGATAAATAATATTTGTGAATAAATATGATATATATTTGCAAGTGTATGTATGTATGTATATATATATATATATACGTTTTTAACACGTATATATATATATATATACACATCTGATATTGATATATATATATTTATTGTATCTGATATTTGTATATATTTGTATATATACATACATATATGCAATTAATGATTGCTATATATTTTTTTATTCTAAGGGAAATGAAGATATATCATCCAGTAGATTTGCCGATAATGAGGTAATTCGTTTAAATTTGATACATCAAACGAAATGCTGTTTATAATAATAATAATAATAATAATAATTTTAAATAAAATTTTTCATTTTAGGAATTACGTTATTCACTAAGATCTTTGGAAAAACATGCACCTTGGGTACACCACATTTATATTGTAACAAATGGACAAATTCCTCATTGGTTAAATCTTGATAATCCTAGAATATCTATTATTACACATGAGGTATATAATATATTTCAACTTAATATATTAAAATAATAAAACATTTTAATTTAAAGAGAAATGTTACAAAGTTTTTATAAAAATTGAATTAAAATTTTTTCTTTATATCATCAAAATTAATACAGTGGGTGATTGATTAACGAACAGTTCGGATAACGAACACTTTTGAGAAAGATTTTTATGTTCAGATAACAAATACTTCACAGAACAAACTGTGGGACCAGCAAACTGACGGAATGACAGGTGGGCTGGATGGCTGCATGGTAAAGCTATGGCTTACCATCCTGGAGGATCTGGGTCTCACTCCTCCAATTTTTCAGGAAGGGTCCTGGCCTGGCCCGTTGAACCTCATCCTTCAACCATCCGGTTGACCCCATCATGGTGTTGGCCAACCTGTGATGAGCTCTATAAGTGGCCACCGCCAGATAAAAATATCTCACGAGGATATGGCTGTTTAACTAACCTAATGGAATGACAGGCTTAGGCCTTGCGCGTTCATGGACTTTTAGGTAAGGATGGGGAACAGTAGTTTTTCCCGATTAAAATGAACTCTGAAACAACTTAAAACAAATCAAAGATTTATTAAAGAAGGTAAGAGAGAGATTTTACAATATTTTGGTGTTAGAATGGCACCCATACCAGATTGAGGTCAATAGGCTTGGGGATCTCTACAACGACAATTCTATTAATCACTTCCGAAAAATCCTGATGAAGAGAGAAAAGCAATCGAAATTGGACAGATTCTTTAACGGAAAATAAACATAATAGATTAAAATGCAAGATTATATATGTATATATTATTGTTATTACGTATAAATAAACGTAGTAAGAAATTATATAATTTTTTATTTATGTCTTTTAAGAGTCCAGAATGAATTAATCAAATTCCTATAAAAACCAAATCGATGATTGGTTAACGAACAATTCGGATAACAAACATTGTCTTGAAACGGATTATGTTCATTAACTGATCACCCACTGTATTAAAAAATGAATTCCAATATTCTCCAATTTATCAATTTTATAAAAAAATAATAATGGTATAAAAAATATAAAAACAATAAAATTTTTAATTTTAAATAGAAAAATGGCCATTCTTAAGCATATTATGACCCTACAATAACAATATTATACTGTTACTAATAGTTGACTGTTGATAATAAAGTTATCATATATTATAAGAACTATCATTATTTATATAATGTAAATATTTCACTAATCTCAGAAAACTGCTTAAGGTTAATTGTTGTTTTGAATTTATATATAATGTAAATTTGCATATTCATTATATTATGATTATTATGTTTCTGCTGTCTAGTAGTAAGCTATGTATATAGCACATATATAATATTTTAATTTTATTATAATATTACATAGTAATTTATGTAAATTAAACTTATTCAAAATTTGACTTAAAATGTTATAATAAGGAATATAACAAGTTAAATTCTTCAACATTATAAGTTAAAGAATGTCTCTAAAGTGTAATATGATAACAAATTTTTTATTTATATAATAATAGCACAGTGATAGTCACAAATTTTACATCTTATTAATAAGTTTAATTTTCAAATATAGTAGTTTAATATTATTAAGTATTAGTTTAATGGATTAATAGAATAAAAAGCCTAAAAAGCTGAATTTCATAGTTTATTATATGTTTTTCATTTAATGTATACAGTGGTACTTTGGTTATCCAAGGCATGATTCCCCATAGGATTTAATTGAAAATTGATTAATTCATTCCGGCTCCTTCCCACAACCATAGTAAGTATTAAAAATGCAGATAAAATTCATTAAAAATGTCCTAAAAATATGAATTTATTTATTTATTATATTTGCTACAAAATTAACATTAATAAAATGAATTATTCATGAAAACAGTTTTTAATTAGACTCATTTAAAATGTCCTAAAAATATGGAAAATATTATTTGTTTATTAAATTTGCTATAAAATTTTAACATTAATAAAATGTATTGTTCATGAAAACAGTTTTTAATTATCAATCTTCTCCAGAAGGACAATTGGGCTCACTTCGGAGTTTTTCGACAAATGAACCCATAAACACTGATTAACAGCTTATAGATTCAATGATTATTATACAGATAAGATTTGAATTTGCCTTTTGAGGGCCAACAGACATGCACTCGCCGATTTATTGTCTATATGAACTGTAGGATCTCGGAGAGATTTTTTTTTTCTTCTTCTAATACAATGGAATCTGAAACTGTGACATCACACCACTCGCAGGTGTCATATAATATATAAAACAAACAAACAAGAGAATCAGACTTCACACCACTTGCAGGTGTCAATTAATATATAACACAAACAAACAATAAAATCAGACTTTTGTCAAGTAATATATAACACAAATAAACAATTGAATTAGACTTTGTTTCAGAATTTAAAATAATAATCGTCTAGAAATCATCTTTAAAAAACTAAAAGTTGCAGGTGTCAAGTATATAACACAAACAATAGAATCAGACTTTGTTCACATAATTTAAAATAATAATCATCTAGAAATCATCTTTAAGAAACTAAAAATATTTAAAATAATAATCGTCTAGAAATCATCTTTAAGAAATTAAAAACTAGTAAAATAATAATCGTCTAGAAATCATCTTTAAGAAACTAAAAACTAATAATTAATAATCATCTAGAAATCATCTTTAAGAAACTAAAAACTAGTGAACTGTTCCATAATAATCATCTAGAAATCATCTTTAAGAAACTAAAAGCTAGTGAACCGCAATCGTCTAGAAATCATCTTTAAGAAACTAAAAACTAGTGAACTGATGTTCAATCATCTTCTAGTGAACTGTTGCATGTCTATTTTTAATTAATTAAATAATTTGTTTCTTTGTTGGCAGAATTTAAAATAATAATTATCTAGAAATCATCTTTAAGAAACTAAAAACTAAAAACTGTTGCGTTGGCAGAATTTAAAATAATAATCGTCTGGAAATCATCTTTAAGAAACTAAAAACTAGTGAATTGTTGCAGTGTCTACTTTTTAATCGTCTAGAAATCATTTTTAAGAAACTAAAAACTAGTGAACTGTTGCACGTCTATTTTTAATCTAGGTTAATAAATCTTTAAGAAACTAAAAACTAGTGAACTATTGCAAATCTATTTTTAATTAATTAAATAATTATTTTTTCATTACTATATGTTAATTATCATTTACTTAAATATATTTTTATATGGGTATAATTTTATTAATTTTAATAATGATATTGTCGGATTTGAATTGATTGCGATTATTTTATTAATTTTAATAATGATATTGTCTGATTTGAATTGATTGTGATTAAAAAAATAACTATTAACAACTGAGCTAATGGATCATGTGATGAAATGATGAGGTATTTTACAGAGCTCTATTTTGTCGAAAGTTCACATAATCAGGAGTCGTTAACCAAAGCCTGCGTCATTTACCAAGACAGTTTTTTCTTACAACCACTCATTGTTAACAAAGTACGTCATTATCCGAGGCCGTCATTAACCAAGGTACCACTGTATAGAAAACAGGGCTGGGGTGTCGGCAGGAAAATTTGCCGACACCGACACCTACATTTTTTTTTTGCTGACATCGACACCAACTCCTCTAATAGTAAACATGCATAAATGATATTTAGACTCAATTTTTATTCAATATTTATTACTGAAAAAATTATTTATTCACCAAAAAGATTTTTATTCAATATTTATTACTGAAAAATTATTTATTCACCAAAAAAAAAATAATTATTTAATACATTTTTTAAATTTAAAATTAATAAATTATGAGCAATGAGAAAGTTATTACTGACACTGACACCTGCCGATACTGATACTGACACTGACGCCGATACCCCAGACCTGATAGAACGTGGTGCCATTCAAACTAATTAGCAATCACTTCTATCTGTTTTTTTCTCAAAAGAAAAATTATCTGCAATTAATCATAAAATAATATTTAAAATAACACATAGATCAATAAATTATACAAAAGTCATTTTATTGGAATTTAAAATAATTTTATTGTTTTAGATGCCATCATGTTATAAGATGATGTAGGCTGACATTGTATGTAAATAGAGCTGAAATATATCCACTTTATACTTACACAATAGTTTGCCAGAGTAGCAATGGATGTATTAAAGAGTATAAGTAGATAATTGACTTTCAATCATTTTCTGAAAATTCCATTTTTTATTCAATATCTTTAGTTAATGTATATTTTTTATAAAATTACTTACCAAAATAGGAGAGTACTAAACTTTTTCTAAGAGGTACATTTGTTGGACAAGATATTTAATTAAGTACAAAAATTAACTAATTCTATTGGTAAAAAAACTTGCAATAATATATATATAATGTCTATTAGATGGTCATTGACAATTATCAAAAGTTGCTTGATTTAAATTTGGAACAAAAGTTTTGCATAATACAATTTCATATATATTATGCATCAAGAAAGTATGAATTACATATTAAAATATGTTATCTTAGTACAGATTTTCATAGCTATAACATGTTTGCATGAAGTTGTAAGACAAAAAAGTCATGGTTTCTGTTGAAAAGAATATTTTCAAATAGTTATGTATAGTCTTCAATGAATCATGTTCATGATCAAAACAAACTTTTATTTCAGATAAATAATTAAAATTCTAATATAATTATTAATTGACATATGAGTATCTTCAAATTAATTTAATTATTAATTAATTACACTTTAATTTAAATTATAACTGTTAATGTTATCTGCTGATTTTTGGTTATTATTTGATTAAAATGTAAATTATATTTGATGTATTGATCAGATTAAATTCAATATGCTTGATTTATTTGGAATGACTAGACATCTAGGATCCTTAGATTCATATAATCTATAATACGATTCTTTTTAATAAAATTTAATTTTTATTATTTGATTATAATGTACATTTGAAACTTTTTAATAAATTCTTTATCTTTTTAAGAATCAATTGAAATATTGTGTAAATTAATTCAAAATATTTCTTTTTAAAGGAAATTTTTCCAAATAAAAGTCATTTACCAACTTTTAGTTCGCCAGCAATTGAGACTCATCTGCATCAAATACCAGGACTATCTAAAAAATTCTTATATCTAAATGATGATGTGATGTTTGGAAAAGATGTCTGGCCTGAAGATTTTTACACTCACACTAAAGGACAAAAGGTACAAATTTTCATTTTACAATGTCCCATTTCTTCATAAAATATATTATACAAAAAATATTAGTATTGAGATATAATGGTTGATTATATAAGCAAATATCATTAAAGCATAATTAAGAGTCTTTACTCTGGAAACACAAAATTTAGACTATGTCAAACCATAAATATTTCTGGATCAGGTATTTTCTTGCATTATATTTTAGGATCTTTTCCAAAATATCCATGAAAAACTATTGTATTTTCCTAATGATAATGCATATCTTTTAGATAACAAAGAATCAAAAACTAATTCTCAAATAAAGTTTATAAACACAAGGCTTAATGGACACAATTTTAATAATAATAATATATTCAGATGTAAGCATCTATTTTCATTTCACAGATCAGGAAAGGTAAATGAACAAAGAAACATAAAAGGACTATTGTAATTATGCTTATATTCATTAAAGTCTTTTTGTTCTATAAATTTTGTTTATAAATTTTATCCTGCATATAATATATTATTACAAAAATTAGATTTTTTAATTTTTTCTGCATATCATATGTAATGTTTGAATGCTGTAATTTCAGCAACCATATAATTGTCCATATAAATCAGCTTTTATATTTTCATAATCCATATATTAAAAATTTGATAAAATCATTTGTTTTTCTCTGTTTCAATTTGTAAAATTAAAAGAAAAATTTTTGCACTTAAGCATAATCAAATGATTGATAAAATTTATTGTTTATATTTTTATGTTATTTAATATAATTGCTATATAATTAAAAAAAATTTTTTTAGATTTATCTATCTTGGCCTGTGCCTGACTGTGCAGAAGGCTGTCCACCTGCTTGGATAAGAGATGGATATTGTGATAAACCTTGTAATAATTCAGAATGTCAGTGGGATGGAGGTGATTGCACAGGGGACAAAATACAAGTTGCATTTCCTCATCATTTTGGTCATGATAATTCATTTAGATATGGTACAGGATTTTTAGATGATAGTGAAAAAGGTAATTAATTAAAACAATATTTTGAAATTATATTAAGTTATTAATGAATGACTATTATATAGAATTATTAAATGCAAAATAAATATATCTGTTTTTGTTTGTGTTTTGTCTGTGACTTGTTTAATCTATAGTAGTAATTTTTAACTTTAACTTTTTCGCTGCTGTTGCGTTCATTTTGGTTCACCCTGTATAATCATGAATAACTTATTTTCACATACTGCTATGGCATATATACAGTAGATAGAAGTAGACAATTTAGTTTACTTCAAAGTTTTATACTGAATACAAAAATTATACTTATGAAAACCACAATTTATTTCTCATAGTTTATGCTCAAAGTCAATTTAGTTTACTTCAAAGTTTTATACTGAATACAAAAATTATACTTATGAAAACCACATTTTATTTCTCATAGTTTATTCTCATAGTTTGGTTAAAATTTTACACAAATTTTTGGTCATACACAAGCAGGTAATAAATTTGGCTAATAACTTTAAACTCATTACTGCTTGGTTAACTTAAGGATAATCAGAATTCTAGTATTAACTCCATTAGTCAAATATTTGTTGAGATATTTCAAGCTAAACATAGTATGCTAAACATAGTAAGAAATATTTTACAAACAAATCTGATTTCTCTTGGAATTCTGTATCAGAAGGGTACGAACCAGTTTTTTCATTTTATTAATATAAATAAGAGCAGCTTTTCAGCTGCTAGAATCATCAGTATATATCTTGGAATTTTGTTTAACAATTAAAAATGGTGAATATATAATTTTTTTAGGGTATGAAATGAATTTCTCATTCAGAGTGACTAACAAATGCAAATGATGTAGGCATTGAATGTAATTTTGCATTTGTTTTGATTCGTGCAGTTTTTACTACTATTTTCTCTATTGCCATTCAATTACAATTTTCTCTTTCTAATGGTAGTAAAAAGAAAATTTATCAGACTTTTTTGTGATATTTGGCTTGAGAGGTCAAAGAACTCAGAAGGGTCCTCATAAACTGTTCAAAATAAGATCAGTTTGAGCAAATATTGAAAATGTGTATCTCGAATCTTAACCTTTTGCACTCCTCGATTAAAAAAAATTCCGTTTTAGGTTAAAATATTATAATAATAGCATTTTCAAACAAAGGGGACAGGTTGTCACAGCTCTCCCCTCAGTTAGCATAATGTAACTAGCCATAGCCTGAGGTCAACAATTGACCTTGGATGGATGCTGTTTGACAATAATTATGCTGGTCTACTAGTTACTTGTTTCAACTAGGGATTACACAAGAATTACTTTTGTAGTTGACCTTGGATGGACGCTGTTTGACAGTAATTATTCACCCCTCGTCAACAAATCTTTTGTTTCGACTGCAGATAACACAAAAATTACTGTATTGTTTAAATTTTTGTGTTATATTCAAAATATAGATAACACAAAAATAATTGTATTGTTTAAATTTTTGGGTTATATTTACAACACAAAAATAATTGTATTGTTTAAATTTTTGGGTTATATTTAAAATTTACACCAAAAATAATTGTATTGTTTAAATTTTTGGGTTATATTTAAAATATAAACCCCTGGTGTACTAGTTACTTGTTTCAACTGCAGATAACATAAAAATTCTTTGTATTGTTTAAATTTTTGTGTTATATTTAAAATATAACTAATATAAATATACATCAGCTGATTTCGAAAAACCGTTTGATTTTTCCCGCTAGAATCTAGGAAGCTGAGTTCCGCGTTGATTGTCAAGCATGGTATAAATCGCTTTGTTTCTCTGATAAGTTAAATTTATAAAATATATGTATTATAATAATTTAATTATGATTATATAATTTTTTATTAAAATTTTTTAGCACTTTGTAATCAGAATTGTGTGAATGCTTGGTTGGCTGATAGATATTGTGATCAGGTATGATTAATTTATATCATTTAATTCTGAAAATAAATAATATTCAAGAAAAATCTGAAAGAATTTCATTTCTTTAATATAGTAAAACCTTGTTAATTCAAAATACATCAGACCAAAAAATTGACTTTGAATTATATGATTTTTTTCAAAAAAACTTATCTGGTTATTTTATAAAGCCTTATCTTTTTTAAATGCATTATAATGTAACTTACTTCTACATATAGTGTATATAAATTAACAATTATTACATATTTATAGAGACTTTTCTAAAATCATTCCAAAATTGCACAAATAAGACTTAATTGCAAAACTTTCTAAAATGATATCATTCATTTTATCTTTATACAGTCAAATAATATTTCAAGTTATGTTATTAAATAAAACATATAGAATTTCTATGCTTTGGGAATTTTCTACATTGATAATTACAATAATCTCTGCCAAGTGTGCTTGATTTGAAACTGTATTTTCTACATTCACTTTTACATCTACAATTTTGATTCCAGGTCAATAATTTAATTAAGAATTAATTTTTTGAATTATCATGACATTTTTGAATATTTTACCATAATTCTGATAATTATTTTTGAATATGATCTAGTTTTGACTATATATCAATAATCAAATATTTAAATGAGATTGAATTATCAATCAATGAAATGGAGCTATTTTCTGACCCCACTAAGAAGTTGTATATCATAATACAGTGGGTGATATGTTAACGAACATAATCCATTCAAATACCATGTTCATTATCCAAATTGTTCACTAACCGATCATTGATTTACCACAGGTTTTAATGGGAATTTGATTAAATCATTCTGGAAATCCAAAAAATAAATAAATAAATAAATAATTATATAATTTCTTACTATGTTTATTTATATATATAATATATACATACATAGTCTTGCATTTTCATCTATATGTTTATTTTCTAATATAACATACATAGTCTTGCATTTTAATCTATTATGTTTATTTTCCATATATACATACATAGTCTTGCATTTTCATCTATTATATTTATTTTCCGTTAAAGAATCTGTCCAATGTCAATTGCTTTCAACGGGCTGAGCCCAAACCCCTCCTGAAAAATTGGAGGAGAGGGACCCAGATCCTCCAGGATGGTAAGCCACATATTGTTATTCCGTCAATTTGTGGGTCCCACAGTTTGTTCTGTGAAGTGTTTGTTATCCGAATAGTTCGTTAACCGATCACCCACTGTACATTAAATAATTATTGCACAGAAAAATTTCATGGTTTATCCAAATTAGAATATTAAATCAAGGATTTTGTAGTAAACTTCACTTTTGGGAGAGAATTGGACAGAATAACCAATATCCTGTATTTGAAAAATGTATTTCAGCTTGCTTTGGTTATCACTCTGTGACTTAGCATCTAGCAAATATTTGCAGTAACTTTTATCCAAATTTTCAGTTAATTGCTAATTTTTCACAAAATAATTTTGAATAATGCAAATGTTATGTCATTATTGGAATAGAATTTGGCTTTAAATTAAAAATTAACAGTATTCAAATTGCAAAAGTTCAAATGAAAAAAGCACACTTAGCAGTAATGCATAACCACACAAATACTAATAGCAAAAGTTCAAATGAAAAAGCACACTTAGCAGTAAAGCATAACCACACAAATTTTAATCAAAACAAAAACGTTTTCGTATTCTAGATACCATCTTCAGTTGAAAGAATATAGAACAAAAGAACTACAAATAATTTAAAATCTTTAGAACATTAAACAAAAATAACTAATATTATAAAATGTTTAAACATTTAAACATAAATACTTTACATTAAATTATTTAATGAAATGAGGAAGGAAACATTAATTCTAATTTTATCTGCTGAAAAAATAAAACCATGTACGTCAAACATTTTCTCTTATAGCATATTTCCATGCTGAGGTTAACTCATCTGCCTGCCTAATATTAATGATGATACTAGTTTCATTAGATTTTAAAATCTCAATTTTTTCACTTATAGGTAGATCTTTTCGATCCTGCACGTTTTGACTACTCTGGCATCCTGCCATAAAATGTTGATATCTTTTTCATAAGCCCTCTGGACTAGGGCAGTAACCAGGTTGCCTTTACACACATTATCTTTGTGCTCAATTAATCTGTTTTTAAAATTCCTGGCAGTAGTTCTTATATATAGTTCTAAACGGTTATCTTCAATATTTTGTAACGGTATCTTATAAATACCCGACTTATAATCATTACTCCTTTTATTTTTATCATTACGTAGCAAGTTAAATATCGTGGGTGGCCTTTTAAACGTACATGACTTACCAGTAGATCTAAGGGTTTGTTTTATGGTCTTGCTATTATGCAGTCTGAATGGCACGGGAAACCTAGATGTTACTAAATCAAGTTGATTCGATGTTGGAACCCCTTGTTGGTTACTAACTGAGGTTTTACTTTCAAATTTGGCTTTCTCTTTCAAGTAAATTTTTTTCATAAAGCTCAGGCTATAACCATGTTTTTTACCACAGTTGTATATTTGTTTAAGCTCAGTGTTATGATAAAAATCATTGCCACAGTGCATAAGGCTCCTCCTAAAATATGATGTAAATGCTGATTTTTTGTAAGTCCAAGTGTCAAAGGACCTTTTGGGGATAAGGACAGGTGTAGCTGTAGGTTTAACATAAACAGTGGCGTTAACATTCCCTCCTGTGGTGAAAATTTTTACGTCTAAGAAGTTCACTTCAGTTTTCACTCACTTGTGTTAATTTGAGTGTGAGTCCGTACTCTTTTCTAGAAAAATGATTAATAAGGTCTTCCGCTTTGTCGTTGTTTTTCCAGAGTACGAAAATATCGTCCACATACTTGGAATAGAGGGAGAACTCCTCTATAAGGCTATTATGTAGCTGTCACTCTACTTCTCTAACCACTATCTCAGCTAGGGTTCCTGCCATGGGGCTACCTATTGGGGACCTCCTGGAGTTGTCTATAGAAAATTCCTTTAAATTCAAAGAAAGAATTATGACAAACAAGATGTGCTATATCACGGAGGAGTGCCGGGTCTTGGTGTTGCTCTGGTGCATGCTCAATAAGAAACCTGAAAAAACAGTAAACACCTGGCGTTCAAGTTAAAGGAGGGGTAGAGTGATTCGAAGTCCAAAATTGTCATAGTCTCATCTCCCGTGAGATGGACTTGGTTTAAACGCTCTAAAAAAATCACAAGAGGAGTTAACATTGTACAAATAATCATCTAAAATACCATTACACCATTTGGCAAGTTGCTTCTCAATATTAAATGTTGGGGATCACATTTTTTCAACGATGGGCCTAGCCATAGAGGGTTTTTTGTGCATTTTGACAAACGCAAAAATCCTGGGGCATGCTGGGTTAATAATTTTATTCTTATCTATAAATGTAGGCAAATTTGGGTGTTCGAGAAGCCTGTTAACTTTCATTGCAAGCCCTTCAGTGGGGTTTCTATCTAAAACTTCAGCTCTGGAATCTTGAATGTATTGGTTTATAAAGTCTTCGTACGTCTCTCTCTTCAACATAACCAGTCTTCTAGACTTATCATCTCTTGTCACTACAATCTGCTGTTCAGTGATCCATTTATAGGTCTGAAGATTTCCTATCTTTAACAGAGATTCTTTCCACAGAAGATTCTAGAGTTTGGAGTCTTTTTGTTATCATGCTCGTTAATAAAGGCCCATCTTAATCTCTCAGCCTCCAATTCATCACATGGTTCGATCAATCTTTCTAGGACTGGTAAATCTTCAAAAATATTTAAGGTGTCAAAGAATGCACATGCCAGTCCTTTTTGCAGAATTCCACTGCAAATTGTGGAACATTGATATCGTCCAAGATCATAACTACATCTGTTTGCGGAAGAGTATATTTATTTTTGATTTTAAGTTGATTTTGGAAAATCCATTTCATTTTCTTAAAGTGCTTCTGTCTGAGAGCCTCTTGAAACGTAATCATTTTTGTATCATATTTGAATACTTGTGCTATAAGGTGCACATTAGGCGGTGAGTTGATTGCAAGCAAGATATTTCTTAAAGATACTTTAAGCTTAAAAAATCTTCTCTTAGCATGTGATATAGTGAATTGGAGGCAGATTAGCTTAGTATTCCGTTCTATATTTTAGATCATATAGGCAGTGCAATTCGATGAATAGACATGGGAAAAACATTATTTAATTTACATTCTTTTAAGAAAGTCTAAGTTTCTTCTGCTCTAATAAGCTTCTTTTTGTATTTATAATAGTTCTTAAGTTCATCCATTAGATTACTGCTGGCTCAGCAGATAATATCAATAAACTTAAATAAATTATCAAAAAACTGCTTAATCTTCTAATAGCAAAAGTTCAACTGAAAAAGCACCCTTAGCAGTAAAGCATAACCACACAAATTTTAATCAAAATAAAAACGTTTTCATTACTATCTTCAGTTGAAAGAATATAGAACAAAAGAACTACAAATAATTTAAAAACATGGTTATAGCATGAGCTTTATGAAAAAAATTTACTTGAAAGAGAAAGCCAAATTTGAGAGTAAAACCTCAGCTAGTAACCAACAAGGGGTTCTAACATCGAATCAACTTGATGTAGTAACATATTTGGTCATTTATTGCTTTACTTTTACAGATAATTTTGTAAAATATGAGAAAATTGTAATATAAACAACCCTAGGCAATAAAAGGGGGCATGATATTTTAATTGTTTCATGACGGCCAGTCGTTTAGCGGGAAATTGCAGCCAAGCCTACTTTACCGCACTGATTGTGATATTAGATGTAGTGTCAATAAATTATCTCAAGGCCAATTAGAGTAGAGTAGAAAATGCTATAGCTGTTTATGTAGGATTGTGGATGATTTTCGTATATGTTATGTTTTTTGTTATAAATTCGAAAATTTATAAAATATTAAAATAAAAATTATTGAAATGAAGAAAAAAATGTATCAATAAACATATTTTATTAAAAAAATGACAATATTTGGAAAAAAAACATATCAATAAACATATTTTATTAAAAAAATGATAATATTTTAATAAATTTTTGTCAATTTTTGACTAATTAATTAACTAACTAAATTAATTAAAAATTACATAATACTTCATTTTTTATCAATAATTTTTTAAATATAATTCAATTTTCTTCATTCATACTCATTTTATTCAGAAGACTTGCCACTATCAGAAAATACCAAATATTTTGTTGAATGGCTAAGATCTCATTTATAAAAATCATGATTTCTCCGATCTCATATAATGAATGAAAAATTGTGAAAGAAATAAAATTAAAAAAAAATTTGTTACATCGTTAAAATCACAATAAAAAACGTAATAAATTATGAAAATTTCAAAAAATTCAATGAAAATTAAGCAAGATATTGCAATTTATATATTTTTTTTGTTTTTTTTTTGCATATTAATGAGGCTTAATTAAAAAAAAATCAAAGGCAGTGAACGGGTTAACACACAAATAACGAGGATAGGTGAAACAGGACAGTGAATAAAAAATATATACATAGTATTTTTTTAATTTTATTTTGTAGCATATATTGTTACTATTGTATTACATTAACAAAAGTTCAAATGAAAAAAGCACACTTAGCAGTAAAGCATTACCACATAAATTTTAATCAAAACAAAAACGTTTTTGGTATTCTAGATACCATCTTCAGTTGAAAGAATATAGAACAAAAGAACTACAAATAATTTAAAATCTTTAGAACATTAAACAAAAATAACTAATATTATAAAATGTTTAAACATTTAAACATAAGTACTTTACATTAAATTATTTAATGAAATGAGGAAGGAAACATTTAATTCTAATTTTATCCGCTGAAAAAATAAACCGATGTATGTCAAACATTTTCTCTTACAGCATATTTCCATGCCGAGCTTAATTCATCCGCCTGCCATATTAATGATGTTACTAGTTTCGTTAGATTTTAAAATCTCAATTTTTTCACTTATAGGTAGATCTTATCGACCCTGCACGCTTTTGACTATTCTGGCATCCTGCCATAAAATGTTGACATCTTTTTCATAAACCCTCTGGGCTAGGGCAGTAACCAATTAATCTGTCTTTAAAATTTCTAGCAATAGCTCCTATATATAGTTCTACACGGTTATCTTCAACATTTTGTAACGGTATCTTATAAATACCCAACTTATAATCATTACTCCTTTATCGCTATGAAGCAAGTTAAAGATCATGGGTGGCCTTTTAAACGTACATGACTTACCAATAGATCTAAGGGTTTTGTTTTATGGTCTTGCTATTATGCAGTCTGAATGGCATGGAAAACCTTGATGATGTTACTACATCAGGTTGAAGTATGTTGGAACCCCTTGATGGTTACTAGCTGAGGGTTTACTCTCAAATTTGGCTTTCTCTTTCAAGTAAATTTTTTTCATAAACCTCATGTTATAATCATGTTTTTTACCACAGTTGTATATTCATTTAAGCTCGATGTTATGATAAAAATCATTTCTGCAGTGCATAAGGCTCCTCCTAAAATATGATGTAAATGCTGATTTTTCCACTATCTCAACTAGGGTTCCTGCCATGGGGCTACCTATTGGGACTCCCTGGAGCTGTCTATAAAAAATTCCTTTAAATTCAAAGAAAGAATTATGACAAACAAGATGTGCTGTATCACAGAGGAGTGCCAGGTCTTGGTGTTGCTCTGGTGCATGCTCAATAAGAAACCTGTAAAACAGTAAACATGGGGCATTCAAGTTAAGGGAGGGGTAGAGTGGCTCAAAGTCCAAAATCGTCATAGTCTCATCCCCTGCGAGATGGACTTGGTTTAAATGCTCTAAAAAATCACAAGGAGTTAACATTGTACAAACAATCACCTAAAATACCATTACACCATTTGGCAAGTTGCTTCTCAATATTAAATGTCGGGGATCGCATTTTTTCAACGATGGGCCTAGCCGTAGGGGGTTCTTTGTGCATTTTGACAAACGCAAAAATCCTGGGGCATTCCAGGTCAATAATTTTATTCTTATCTATAAAAGTAGTTAAATTTGGGTGTTTGAGAAGCCTGTTAACTTTCATTGCAAGCCCTTCAGTGGGGTTTCTATCTAAAACTTCAGCTCTGGAATCTTGAATGTATTGGTTTATAAAGTCTTCGTACGTCTCTCTCTTCAACATAACCAGTCTTCTAGACTTATCATCTCTTGTCACTACAATCTGCTGTTCAATGATCCATCTAAGGGTCTGCGTAACTTTCCTATCTTTAACAGAGATTCTTTCCGCAGAAGATTCTAGAGTTTGGAATCTTTTCTTATCATGCTCGTTAATAAAGGCCGATCTTATTAATGAGCATGATAAGAAAAGATTCCAAACTCTACTTTTCTAACTGGTGTATTGGTGATTTCTAACTGGTATAGTGGTTTGTCAGCATGCCAATGCTATTATATGTCATTAACTATGTATCAAATGTGTATAAGAGGATATCAATGGATAATTTAACATCAGTTATCCTGAAAAAATCTCTCTCTGTCCAATGACCTTAGTGATATAACACTTTTAGAAAGTTATGTTATGCAATTTAAAATTTTGGAATATGTGAAAATTTGAATATCATTTTGGTGAAGATGTTAAATTGACATAAGATGAGTTATTAAATGCAGTCCAATCATGATTTCCTTCAAATAATTCATGCAAGTTCTTTTCAGTAATACAATTTACACAGAGATGTGGATACTTTGATAATGATGACAGATGCAATTGATATCAAAATAATAATACAATAATTTTTTTTAAAATAAAAGCTATTAAAATATGCAGCATGTATAAAAATATCAAAAGTACCATTTTTACAAACTTACTGACCCCCATGAAATTAACATAGATTGATAGATTTTAGCATATTGATAGTTTCCCCAAAGAACAATACATCTATTGAGTGCACTTAATTATTCAAAGTTTTTTTAATTTTTAGTGATATCACTTTCAGTAAAGGCAGCTGCTAGTATATGTGAGTTGCATTGCGAGGATCCAAGAGAAGCACGTGCTCAAATTGAATTGCACAATCATAGAATGCTTTCACTTCTGACTGATTTTGATAGGATACTGTTGGCAGCAGGCACTTATAGACCAACAGATTGGGCATCATCTGTAATGGACAAAGATTGAAGGATGGAATTCAACAGACAGGGCCTGGACTCTCTAAAAAGTGGTAATGGGTCCAGATTCTCCAATGTGGTAAGCAACTGCTTTACTATGCAGTCATCCATGTCAACCCTTTGGATGGCATATGTTACCCCAGACATCAGCTAGTATTTCTAATAGCACATCACCAAATGGAGTCAATCTAGTCATTAAGCCTATAAAAATTTAATTTAATAAAGGAATCCCTTGATTAGTGGGGGTTTGAATGTGGTTTTGATCAGTGCTAAAAAAATGAGACTATCCCTTAATATATGTGGTGCCAGATTTGATTGGTGTGCTTCAACAAGTGCGATTATTCTTTTTGCAAACCTTCTGAAGTGCTGGCAACTGAATATTGGGGATGGCAGTCTATATGATTACAGCACTGCAATAAATTTATTTATTTAATTTTGTTTAACATAATACATTGAAGTCGACAACCGGAGACCGAGCCGACCTCCGGTTTGTCGGGTTCTTCGCCGGCATAATAAAATCCCGGACCGGTAATTTGATCGGACCGGCTGTGTGTGCAAACCTTCATTTATTTACATTGCATCCGGTGCCGATGCCGGATCCGGATCCGGGTAAGCCGGTGTGTGTGTGCAAGCGCCCTTATTCCTGTTGTTCCCGTCCAAAGAAGTGTTTGTGCTGCGTGGTGGACTATTGTCTTATATTGGGTATTGTTTATATCGAATTGTGGCTATTATTATTCGTGGTTAAGAAGGACCACAGTTTGTTTTATACTTGTTAATTTAGTAAGTTTTCTTCTATTAAGAGTTTTAAGTTTAATTACAATTAATATTCTGGTCCATGGAAGCTGTGTTTGTTTTTTTGGACTGGTTGTCTACAACGGAAATTACAATTAACATCAGTATTTGCACCGAGCGTCGAGAACCAGACACGCGGGGCAAGGGGTCCGAATCCAACAAGCGAACTGGAGGCGGGACCGGGCTTCGCACTCCTCATTACTCCAAAACGTCTCAGAAATTTTTCTTTGTTTTGCTTAGACAGGTTGTGACAATGATGCTTCGTTACTGTCTTCATAAAATTTTTCTTCCTTCTGCAATTCTTTCTGAACGCCAAAAACTTATGGATGTTTGTTTTCAAGATGACACCTTAAATTCGTGGTAAATAATAGCCCATAACACATACTTAATGAATCAAAACATGGGCATAGAAATCAGACTTATAGAACACTATAGTGCAAGGCACTAGATGATCTAATTTTTCAAATAGTATTTGCTGAATCACATCTGATAACATCTAAAACACACCTACAATAAATACTTCATCTTCCGTAAACGTAAAAAACCAAATCACAAGTCACTTAATCCGTTCTGTTACGACCTCTGCACGTTTTAATACTCATCAACTACCCAAAGAACCTCATACAAAACCTTTTGCAAAATTTAAATATGAACCGCAGTTCATTTTATATGAACTGCGGTTCATATTTAAATTTTGACAGTTCAACGGGTATGTTAAACACTTGTAATTTTTTAATAAATTTCTTTGTAATATTTTAATATCTCATGTAATCCTGTAATGTTACTATCATAGAATTCCAAACAATCAAGCACGTAAGAAACTGACTAGAGTTTATAACTGAAATGGATATTTCCGTGTGGTGTTTGTAAAAACTTGTACAGAACCAATAATACAGTCAAACCCCGATAAGACGCCACCATCCGTTTGGGGACGATTTTGGCGGTTTATCGAAAACACGTGTAATATATAAATGAAAATGAATTTCAAATTTATTAAAATACAGTACATTTATATTTAGCATTCAAACGTAACATTCCTAAAAATACGATACATATATTATACTGCAAAGTTTACAGTACAATATACGTATCGTATATGTATTATTATATATAAAACATGTTCATCTGCTGATCTGATCCTCTACTTTGATTTTTTTCTGTAAAACACAATGTACACAGGTTATTGTACAGTTTCCGCATTTGCCCGTATGCAACAAACGATGGAAACGATCTAATTCTTACGATCTTAAATTTCCTACAACCTGTGTGTGAACCAGGCTTAGACACTAGTGTTTATGATTTCCCGGCTTTTTTTCATTCCCAGGAACATAAAATTTAACAAAATCTAAAAAAGTAGTTATTTATAATTAATATTAGATTTTTAACTTTAACTTTTTCGCTGCTGTTGCGTTCATTTTGGTTCACCCTGTATATGCAATACTTGAGTAACCAAGCATCCTGATGATTCAGCCATAATTCATCTGGAACTAAAGTTTTTCAGAACTTCATCTGAAAGTTCATCTATATGCTCACAAAGTTTCATCCAAATTGAAATACAGTAATTAGATTGGACATTTTCAAAACTGGTTCATTTTACAGAATGATCCTACAAAAATGCATGGTGAGAGAGAAAAATCCTGCTAGCAGTATAATATAGCACTAAAAATAAAGCCATTCTTCAATTGCCTCTTACAATGTGCAGATGACTGTGAATTTTTTCTTCCTATCCAGGACTGTAAACTGGGTAATATCTATTAAAAAATACTGTATTATAGAATGCATTATTGAATTTGTTTTAATAGTTTGGGAATATTAATACCAATAACAAAAATGGCTGCAACTTTTTGGAATCAAGAACTGTTTAATTCCAATGTAAAAATTTTTGATTAGATATGAGTTTTTATCTTATGAATTTTCATCTAATAAATAGTGTTAGAAAAACAAATCATCTTTATAAAATGAAGGATACATGTACTTAGAATAAAACAACTTTTTTAAATGCATTTTGAATTCTAATTTAGTTTTTCTATTCTAAAAAATATTGCTATTATTAAAGTTAATTTTTATGCCTGAAAACATTTCAAGAGACTCAACAAATTTGTTTTTCTTATTAAGTTTTATTTATATAATATTAAGTATAAAATCTAGAAATCAATATGAAAAAGAATTGTAAATAGGATCTTATTTTTCTTCAAAAAAACTGAAATTAAAGTAAAAAACTAGTATATTTATTTCAATGATAATCAAATTCTGAAAAAATATGTCACACTAGGAAAAAATTATAAATTATTTTACATTACTTTGTTTACTTACTTCAATTCAATGAAAAAATTTTACATGTTCATCTGATTTTCATAACCAGGAGCCATTGGCCAAGTAGCTTGAGGATCTGCAGATGGGTCTGGTGTTTGAGGATAAGAACTTTGATAACTCCATCTACAATTAAATTACCAAAGTGTTAATTAGTAATTATTTTGATATGCTGTCATTAACCACTGATTACATAATTTTTGACCTTTTTCACTGTTAATCAAAACCAGTTTAATTTATCCATAGTCAAACATAAATTTAATTTTTTGCTTTGTTAAAAATAGACTTTAAATTGAGATGAAATTACGTAAATAAGATTTATGACATAACATTTTATAAATTTTTAATAAGGGAAATACCTCAAATTTGGATTTAGGTAATATGGCACATCAGAAAAATATGAAATGCTCATTACAGTAATATTGATAAATTATTTGAAAGTTTATTATATGACATAATATTCTGTTATTTGGAATCAACTATATATTTCTTGATAAAGGAATTAAAACTCCTAATATAGATTAAATGAAATTTTTTCCATTCCATTAGAAGAAAATCATTAAAATCAAAATTTTGATATCAGCAAAAGTAATATATTACAGAATTTATAGAACAATGTCAGATGTATCCACTGATTTTTTTGTGATCTAATTTTAAACAGATCAGTATGCCATAAAGGTTTGGATGCATCCTTAAATTATTAACCTTGTATGTCATCCAGATTGAATTCAAAGTATTAAAACTTCGAAGTTCATGCACATTTATTTCTGACAGGCTATTGTTGACAAACTTTGATAAATGTATCAAAAATTTTCTGCTTACATTATATTTATTATAAACAACAGAATCAACAGAAAAACATTTATTATATTAAGTTACAAATAAATTTATATACTTTTTTGTTAAAAATAGAGAATTAAATAATATGATTAAATATACACAGCTGATGATATTTTTTTATAAATTTTTAATTATTAAAGGATGCAATAAGCAATTACTATGGAATTACAAAAATGTGTTTTCCTCTGAAATTTTCAAAAATTTTAAATTACATATAAGTAGTTCTCACCTTTACAAGGTAATTTGTTCCTCAAACAAACTCGTTAAATTAAGAATTTGTAAACCAAGAATCAATTTCCATAGACAAAATGTTAAAAACCTGGAGTTTTGTTCTTGATAAGAAAATATGACCATAAAAAAATTAAGATCAATAAAATCAATGGTATATGATTAAACAATGATTTATCTATCTATCTAAATAAACGAAATGTAAGGTTTAAAATCAAGAATATTATTATAATAAAGAAATTCTGTCATATTAATAACAAAGAATAAAAATTCTTTAACAATGACAGATAAGCAGATGAACTTTAATGAGATGAACTACTATCATAAGCACAATCTGGGAATAGAAGTTATTTATATAATATACCAATAAAACTAGAGGATGCACTACTATTGCTTCTTGGCTACCATCTTAAATTTTCTGATTTTGAAGTAGACAACAAAGTTTGTTACAAAATAAATTGTACTGTATTGTTTAGTTATTATGTGGGTTTAAATGCCTTTTTGTGAATGTTATTTATTGCAATTAATGTTCATATTTTCAATTTTTTTTTATACTTCTTATTTGAAAACTTGTTAATCTGGGAACTCATAAATCAAGAACTACCTGTATGTTAATTTTTTACAAGAAATATTACTCAAAGCCCTTTAGCAGTCAAAAGATTTTTATTCAGAAACGCTTTCAACGCTCTTGGCGTCTTCCTCAGCTGTTATTCTGACGCTTTCAACGCTCTTGGCATCTTCCTCAGCTGTTACAATCTAACTAACCCTGCTTTACATACAAACAAACACGGTAAAGATTTAAAAGGCTGGTGTACATCTGGATGCGCTTTTCTTAGCTTCTCCTGACAGCCAAGCAATACATTTATTACATGACTCCACCTCCAGATTACATTAAGTATAGAACAAACAATTTTTACACACTTGGAAGAGAGATTAAAAGAGCATAAACCAGACCTCAGATTTGGTAAACTCTCCACTGCGCTAAGCCAGAGGTCGTTGCTTTACGATGTGGAAGTGCATTGGGAAAGAGCAAAAATTGTCTGACCGAGTTAAAAAAGCTGGGACCAAAATATGATTGAGGCCTTAGAAATTATCAAAAAGAAAAGGGGAGGATATGTGATTAATTTCAACTTGGAAGAGAGATTAAAAGAGCATAAAACAGACCTCAGATTTGGTAAACTCTCCACTGCGCTAAGCCAGAGGTCGTTGCTTTACGATGTGGAAGTGCATTGGGGAAGAGCGAAAATTGTCCGACTGAGTGAAAAATCCTGGGACCGAAATATGATTGAGGCCTTAGAAATCATCAAAAAGTAAAGGGGAGGATATGTGATTAATTTCACGGAACCGGAAACGGTCCCAAGTGCGTGGAGGTGGTTATATAAAGCAAGAAAAACAGAATAAAAAGGATACGCTAAGATCGGTTTCTTGACACTCCCGTAAGGAATGTAGGGCAGTTTATGTATAATTTAGCCTGTAATATATCGTTTTATATATTTTTTACTTTTATTTTTTGTTTTTTTATTTTATTTTATTTTTTATCTTTTAACGGTTTCTTAATACTTTAAATTATAAAAATGATATTTTTATAAAAAAATTGTGTAAAAATTGTTTGTTCTATACGTAATGTAATCTGGAGGTGGAGTCACGTAACAAATGTATTGCTTGGCTGTCAGGAGAAGCTAAGAAGAGCGCATCCAGATGTACACCGGCCTTTTAAATCTTTACCGTGTTTGTTTGTTTTTATGTGTTAGGTCTCCTGCTCATGTAGAGCAGGGTTAGTTAGATTGTAACAGTTGAGGAAAACGCCAAGAGCGTCAGAAAATGTTATGAATAAAAATCTTTTGACTGCTAAAGGGCTCTTGTGTAGTTTTGCTTATAATTTGTATTTGGTGCAGTCTGATTGAACGTTTAATGTTAATTTTTTGTTACTCAGAACAATCTATTATTTCTTACTTGCTAAATTATTAATTCTAAAATATAAATTAAATGAAATTTTATTACAATTTCATTTTTCTCCTGCATTAAAAAAATTTATCAAAATTTTTAAATTTTCATATCAGATAGCAAAAGCTACAAGTGCTCTTTAACTTACAAACAAAACCTGTGCATGTATTATATTCATAACTTGAAATATTGTATTTTGTAATATATTCCATAACTGGACCAATTATAAGTTTCTTATTTCACATTACTGAACAAAAAGTTTTGATTATAAAATGGGAGAATTTTGGCATAATCAATACCATCTTGAAATACTGACACAATATGTTAATTGTGTAATTTTACATAATATTGATTGCTAGAACATTCTGCTATCATACTGTTTAAAATTATTGAAAAGTTTTTGAAATTTCATAAAATTTGAAAATGAAATTTCACATTCATAAGTATAAATGTTCATAACTCGAGCATATTTACTATAGCAGAAGTGCTTTCTCTATATACAGTTAGAGTTTTACTAACAGTTTTATCCATAGAACTGCCTATATTGTTAAAAACAAAATGCAATTGAATCCCAACAATAAAACCTGAATGAATAAAATCTGTCAGTTGAACTTTTTCTTCCATTTAATTTTCATGTATAAAAGAAATGATGATACTGTACATGCATACCATTTTGTAAATAGCCCAGGATTGTTGTTTAGTCATGTTTTAGTACATAGCTTTTCAGTGTGACTAAATTTGTGGGTTGCAAAAGTGCAAATCATAAAGAAAATTTTTTCGAAAGCAAATCTTTGGTATATCGATACATACGAATATAATTTTATCATGTATTAAAGACAGAGTCAAATATTCATACTAATGATCTAAGTGGAACTTAGTAACCCACAAATTTAGTCACACTTTGCAACCCACAAATTTGTGACTAAATTTGATAGAACTGCCTATATTGTTAAAAACAAAATGCAATTGAATCCCAACAATAAAACTTGAATGAATAAAATCTGTCAGTTGAACTTTTTCTGAACTCTTTCAAATTTGTGACTAAATTTGTGGGTTGCAAAGTGTGACTAAATTTGTGGGTTACTAAGTTGCACTCAGATCATTAGTATGAATATTTGGCTCTGTATTTAATACATGATAAAATTATATTCTTATGTATCGATATACCAAAGAATTGCTTTCGAAAAAATTTTCTTTATGATTTATCAACAACAAATGTTTTGATTTGTATTCTTAGTTTATACCTTTATAACAACCTCGAACACAAGCGCTTCAGCAGTTAATGTCACTTCACTATTTTATTAAAACTCAAAAAACGCTTTCGGTATCTTTGATACCATCTTCAGTTTACAAATTCAATGGAATCATGGAACAAATTCAAAACAGAAAATAAGGCTCTTCCTGAAAGAATTGTATTTCTGGTTCTATGTGACGTGATTTAAAATGTAAAGTTCGAATTATTGTCTATCTTGAATTTGTTCCATGATTCCATTGAATTTGTAAACTGAAGATGGTATCAAAGATATCGAAAGCATTTTTTGAGTTTTAATAAAATAGTGAAGTGACATTAACTGCTGAAGTGCTTGTGTTCAAGGTTGTTATTTTATTTAATAGCAGTTTTAAAAAGTTTTAGTTATACCTTTATATCCAGAGTTGCGAAAATATTTCCTCGGTAAAAGGGGTCACCAAGTGGAAAAGTTTGAGAAGCCCAGTTTTAATATACAGGGCTTGACAAACCTGGTAGCCAAGTAGCCAATTGCTACCAGAATTTCCATTTTGGCTACTGCTTACAAACAGGTGGTAGCTATTTGGCCACCG